>CM028869.1:3391471-3469820 GCA_016801935.1 Platichthys stellatus
GATGTTCTTAATGATTGTGCCATGGAGGATTTTTTATTCTTGGGTGGGGATTTTAACTGCACTGAAGATGCGATTTTAGACCGCAACCACGCAGAGCCTCATCCAGCCTCTCAGCACGCCTTAAAGCAGCTGGTCCGCTCTCATGGCATAGTGGACGTGTGGAGGAGGATGCACCCAGACTGCAGACAGTACACCTGGTCCCACATCAGAGAGATTAGGATCTCCTCAGCCAGGTTAGATAGGATTTATTGTTTTAAACATCATTTTAACATTTTCAAAAGCTGCGCCATCATGCCGGCTGGTTTTAGTGATCATTCCCTGCTTTTATGTCATGTGTTTATCAGGAATGATTTACCCACGAGTGCCTATTGGCATTTTAATTCTGTTTTAACATTCGATAAGAGTTTTACAGATGTTCTTACGTATTTCTGGGGTGTTTTTAGACAGAGGAAGGGCGATTTTAGTAATCTTAGGGACCACGGTAAGACACAAATTCGCTTATTGTGTCAACAACACACCCTCAATGTCACAAGAGACGCCACCCGATCTATGAAAGATCTAGAGACCGACATAGTGGAACTAGAACATTTAAGTGAGTCCACCGGAAATCAAGGTTATATTGAAAACCTCAAAGAAAAAAAAATGGCTTTAGCCGACCTGTTAGAACGTAAAGTACAGGGCGCGTTAGTCAGGTCTCGGTTCCTGAACATTGCTCCAACTAGCTACTTCTTCAGTCTGGAGAAAAAGAACGGGCAGAGCAGAGTAATCCACACCCTGCTCTCAGACACAGGGGAAGAGCTGATGGAGCCACGCCAGATAAGAGAGCGGGCTGTGAGTTTTTATGAAGCACTGTACTCTTCTGAGGAAAAAAACACAGGCAGGGAGGAGTTCTGTACAGAACTACCTCAGATCTCGGAAGAGTCCAACTCACAGCTCGCTGCCCCCCTCCGGATGCAGGAGCTGCTGACCGCCCTGCAGGGCATGCAGGGACGGTGGGCTCCTGGCATTGACGGACTGACCCCAGAGTTTTATAAAGCTTACTGGGGCATTTTATCGCACGATCTTTTACAGGTTTTTAATGAGTGTCTGGCGTCTGGCTCCATGCCAGTGTCCTGCAGGAGGGCGGTCCTCACACTGCTCCCGAAGAAGGGCAACCTGCATGACATCAAGAACTGGCGCCCTGTGTCTGTGCTCTGTGTGGATTATAAACTTCTGTCCAAAACACTGGCTTCCAGGCTGGGGAAGGCTATGGAGCAGGTCATTCACAGGGACCAGACCTACTGCGTGCCCGGCACCCGGCAGGCCCATGGTGGACAATGTCCACCTCATTCGAGACCTTTTGGATGTCTCCAGTTCATTTGATGTAGATATAGGCTTGATTTCCCTAGACCAAGAAAAAGCTTTTGACCGCGTTGATCACAGCTTCCTGTGGCAAGTAATGGGGAAGTTTGGTTTCAGCGCTGGCTTCATAGCTAAGATCAAGGTGCTGTACAGTGACATAGAGAGCGTGTTAAAGATCAACGGCAGTCTGAGTGCTCCTTTCAGGGTAGGTAGAGGGGTCAGGCAGGGCTGTGCTCTGTCGGGGATGCTCTACGCACTCTCCTTGGAACCTCTCCTCCGCAGAATACGTTCTAGCATTCAAGGTGTGTTTTATCCTGGTTTTAGTGGCAACATGATTTTATCAGCTTACGCCGATGATCTTATTGTTTTTATTAAAGACCAGACAGATGTAGATGTTTTAGCCAAAATCTTAAATGATTTTAGCGTGGCATCGGCCGCGAGGGTCAATTGGAAAAAAAGCTAAGCCCTCGCGGTCGGGGAGTGGCGCCCTTGCGGTCGGGGAGTGGCCTGGCGGTCTCCCAGTTCTCCCCCAAAACCTGAAATGGAAGAGGGAGGGCATAAAGTACCTCGGGGTGTTTTTAGGAAATGACGATATACGTAAGAAGAACTGGGAGAACGTCACAGAAAAAAAAGAAAACAAACTGTTAAAATGGAAATGGCTGCTCCCAAAAATGTCTCTTAGAGGGAGGGTACTGGTTTTAAATAATCTTGTGGCATCCCAACTGTGGCACCACCTAATGTGTGTGGAACCCCCCCCTGGCTTGCTTTCCAATGTACAAAAGAAAATGGTGGATTTTTGCTGGGGGGGTCTACACTGGGTGCGGACTGCAACTTTGAGACTTCAATTCATTAAAAAATACCTCGCAGGTCCAGCAGATCTCGTGTGGAGAGATGTGGCCAGCATCATCCTTAGGCGTGCCAATAACCTGGGGTTGGATGATTCTCTGTTTTTAACAGATTCTAAATTATTAAAACTAAGTGGGTTGCCTCCTTTTTATCAAGGTGTTTTTAAATCATGGGCCCTTTTTAACAAAAAAAGGTGCCTAAAAGCAGACTCTCTGTGGCACAACAACACCCGGCACAACTCTGTGGCACAACAACACCCGGTCTTATGGCGGCGCTGACCCGGTCTGGAACAGTGACCCTACAGCAACTGGTGGATGCAGTGGGGCCGGCACTTAACAACAACCAGGCCCTGGGCTCCCTGCTGGGGCTGGAGTCTTCCTGGATGGCCCAGAGAATCCTGGAGCTCTGGACCCAGAGGCTCTCCATCCAGGAAAAGGACCTCCTGAGGGCCTACCAGAGGGGGGAAACCACACCAGAGGCTGCAGACCCCTACCCCGAAATTATCCTGAGCCCAGGCCTGGGAGAAAAGACCGGCCCCCTACTAACTGAAATAAACACACACAAACTAACAATTCACAGAGCGGACAAAGAGACGCTGTACAGAAACTGTGTGAAAAGCATCCACCAGACCGGACTGAGCAACAGACCCCCCACTGTGTGGTAACGGAGGTGGGGGGATCATGGACCCAGCCCGCAGTGGAGGATTTTATACAAACCTCCCCTTAAGAAAAGAACAGGCGACCTCCAGTGGAGAATTTTACACGGCGCCGTCGCTTCCAACGCTTTTATTTCTATTCTTAATCCCACCGTTCTTAACAAGTGTCCATTTTGCGACCTGCGTGAGATTATTTATCACGTTTTTACTGAGTGCAAGAGACTGACAAGTTTCTTCGCTCTTTTAACTGTGGTTTTTAGTGATTTTAACATCACTTTTACTGAGAAGGTTTTTATCATGGGAGCTGCCTACAAGAAAGCAAATAAAGATAAATGGCAGCTCCTGAACCACCTCTCAGGTGAGGCCAAGATGGCCATTTATATTAGTAGGAAGAACAGGGTAGAGAACAGGAACGGGCAGGAAGGGGGGGCAGTGTGGGTGGTAAACCTCCGGGCCAGACTCCGACTCGAGTTCAGTTTTTACACAATGGTATCTGATCTCGAGTCTTTTAAAAGAATTTGGTGTTTTAATGACATCCTCTGCACCGTCACCAACAATGAGCTGTCCTTTCCACACTTTTTAACAGACTGAGTTTTTTTTAACAGCAGCACTTTTTCTATTTATTGAATAATGCTGTAAACAAGTGGTTTGTAAATTAAGAATATGTAAATAAAGTGTTTGTGAAAAATCAAATCTCTCTCTCTCTCTCTCTCAAGAAGAAGAAGAAATACCAAATGGTTAAAATTTTAAAAGTGTAAACTAATTATTACAATATCAAACGGACGTAGAAGTTGAACAATGGTCAGCTGGTAAGAGATCTGAAAAGCATATGTTATTTTGCGACATATTCAGAATCTCTCACTCTACAGCCCTATTCAGTATTATCATCTATCCTGACAGAGCCAATCACAAGTGGTCGGTGTTGAGGTCATCTATTAACACCTAGTATTAAAGTGTGTCATGAATGTGTCTCCTGCTTGTGATCGCATCTCGCTGCCACGCTTTATATGTAAATGATCATGTGTGTCATTGGTGGTCCCAACGACAAACTGATGTTCTTACAAAGTCTGAGTTTGCAGAGTTGTCCAATGCTACTGTGTCTGTGTGTATCTGTTTCGAGTGAGCAAGAGAGAAACAGCATGAGGAGTCAGGAGGAGCTAAGAGAAACCATGAGCTGTCCACAGTTCTGCTATGAAGAACGATTTTACCAATTTAGGAAAAGTATCAGTCATTATGTGTTGATATTGTCATGTTGTCCACAATATAGTGACTGAAAAGCATAAGAACACTTATGCTTGACTCATTGGGAAACTGTATGGCAGGTCAGAGACGTCAGCTGAGTAGACGATAGTTCATATGTGGCCACATAAGTCTTAATGTGGTCTGAGTGGTCGTGCTAGGTTGTACTTAGCAGTGACAAATATTATCCAGCAATTCACTTTAATAATAACCAAATTAACTGAATAAAGTAAGAATCTTTCTTAAACAGAAACCTGTCTTGCTGAACTTAAAACTGTATATATTAATATATAACAATAGATAGAAAGTAGAACATCCATCCTGAAATAGTACATATTTTTAGTGCAATAACAAAAATGCAAACAGAACGTGGTGGGGTGACTCAGCCCACCACGGGCACACCGTGCAGTGCGCTTTTTAGTTATTTTCCACACATTTTCCACCCAGGTGTTTGCTTTTACCCATTCCTCCTGGTATTTTTGCATCCTTTTCTGCTTTTTTCTCAGAAGAGTACGAGTCGTATGGCTGCTCGAAGCTGTACCGCCCTGTAAAGCAGTGTCGGCGTCTGTGTCACTGTCACCCATGCTGTTTGGTTGTCTTCCACTATCTTCTCCTTATACTTACTTATCTTCCACTATCTTCTCCGCGAGCAACAGTACCTCCTCGACCAATGGGATGAGCGTGTTCTGTATTATCGTACTCGTGTGTGAATATGCTGTCAGCTCATTGATCCCAGAGCAGGACATTGCCTGGGAACAAGTTTACCATAAATTTTCATATAAAGCGCCCTGTTATTCATTTTCCATTGGCCTCTTACGGACCATTTTATAAATCTCTCAGTAATATGGGACAAAGTGCATACCTTTTCAGCTCAATACGGGACGGGTGCTTTTGTTTCTAAATACAGGACGATTACGTTTTTCAAGGGACGGTTGGCAACCCTACTCAGGACTGATGTTAATACTAAGTCTGAAGGGACTCTTTAACAACAGGCTTATGAATAACTTGGGCCAAGGACATGTTAGGCGTTTCATAAAAACTGGTTTGTTTGAAGCACTCTCAACCCTTCTGGCGCTTTACCGAGGACAGTCATAGGTGGGGTGGATAGGGACTGAACAGGGACAGTTCAGGATAATGACCTGTCTTGAAGACAGTGGCTGTTGCTCAGTCTGGGCCGTCTGAGTGGAAAGCTGAGGGTTGTGAGAAGGGTAAGTGAGTCCATCACGATTTTCAGACTTTTGTTAAATATGGAGGTCAGGAGGTCTAAATAATGGTTCCACTGTCCTCATTATGTGGCCTTGCAAGTTCTATACAAGTTCCAAACAGTGATGCAGTGAGTCAGTACACTCTCGACTCTGGAGGAATAATTAAGATGAATCCCGAGAACAAACATGAAAACGGAAAAATGTAGAGAATTCACTGCCTTTAAATTCTTTAAAGTCTCTGGCTTGAATGCCAGCGAATTTAAAAACTGGCTTTAATGAAGGCTATGGAGTCTGAAAAAGGCTATTTCACCAACTTACTCAGATTCTAGTTTCAGACTCAAAAAAACGGCAGGAATGATGATAAACTGCAGTAAATGCACCAGATAGCAATATCTGCAGTCCTGGTAGTATGAATTGTCCACAACCAGTTATATGTAGTTATTTTACCTTTGTAAAGTCTAAAGGAGTAATACAAAACTCAGGGCCTGGGACAGGTGGACGGAGAGGCATAGGGAACTCTGTGATGAGTAAACACTGTAAATTTAAGCTAAACTCAGTAAAGTTGTTGGATACTTACAGTTCTGTAAGTATCTTAATGAGACTTCACATATCATGCTCTGGATGTTTTTGTCTGCTGACTGGCAACATAAATTGAGCCAGACCGGAACAGAACCCGTCTGATGACTTGTCACGCTCAAATCAAAGTCTTGATTAGCACAACGAGCATAATAAACGTCCCCACATTCAGGAGCCTGTGAGTTGTTGGGGAGATTGGGAAAGGTATCGGTGGTGAGAAACTACAGGGCACGCTGCTGAGTGGCCAGGGGCAAATCTGCAGTGATTTTGCCCCGTGTCTGTAGGGAGTATAGTGAGCCAACATTATCTACTATAGCATGAAGTGAGCATACACAAGCAATGGACTACAATGAGCTGATCTGCTTGTGACACCAGGTTGTGACTGATTAAATAATTTAATGAAATCACTCAGGGCTTGATGCAGCACTGTTTCCTCTCACAGTGCAACGAGTGAACAGAGACATTCTGAGACAGCTACGGATCAAACAAATACAATTCATGACTGAGATGAAAAACCCTGTAATTCAAACCATGTTGAATGTATTAAGTGTAACCAGATTTCCAATTGCAATTCAGTCCCTTATATAACTTAATTTCATTGCATTTAGATAATAGAAAAGTAAACCTGCATGCTGCAGATATATTGGAAACATGTGACATAACAACCCATTCAATTATAACTGCACTGTGGAACATGGTGCATTTAAGCCCTGCCCTCCACAAATATAAGTCACATAACTATGAACTCACATAGACACCAGAGAACTTAGTTGTGACCACAAATGAATGGAGATAATGGAAGTATTCCATCATCACATCGCAAGTCTGACAGAATTTCACAGTGGTGTGTGTCTGTGTGAGTCAAGGCCTGCTTGGTTGGGTGAACATATGTACTTGTCAGAGAACATGTGAGTGTAACCCTGTATGATCTAGGGTCCAACCAAGCCAGCAGCAGTTACCAGAGGCAGTGAGAGGCAGAGTGTGAGTGAGGCAGATAATAATGCCATGGCTGACGCAGCCTGTATAATTGCCTCACACCAGCATCACTACCATCTCAATTCTCTCAGGACCAGTTAGCTCAACACAGCAGCAGCTTTCACATGGTCCAGTGTCAGTAGGCATGTTTAATGATTACACAGTGTCTCTGCTGCTGCAGTGTCCGCAGTCTAAAACCACTGAGTGCTCTCTCAGCTCCTGACACACATTAGCTCTACTACACTACACTCCAGCCCTGTGTTAAATGATCAGGTTGTTCTCAAAGGGGCTCCCCCCTAGACATGAAACCTGGGGCAAGGTGAATTGAAGAGTCTGTATGTTAGCCCCGCGATACACCAGCGACCTGTCCAGGGTGTACCACACTTGTGTACCATGTCAGTGGCTCATTATGTGGTTGTTCCTCCGATAAACTTTTCGGGAGCTGAAAATGTTTTACCCATTTCACTTCAAACAACTTTCAAACTCTTTCTCCTTTCTTATGTAGTCACAATGTGCAACTGAATGCACAAAGTTGAACCAATCTGTGACCATACAACTGAACAACAACCATCATGTGACTTTATATGACTCCTTTATAAGACCAGTAAGTAAAACAGAACTGACATATTTACCTTTTGACTTTTCATATCCAAAGATCTAAATGATTCGAAGCCTTTAAATATTTACAAAGTGATGTTTGTAATGAATTGTAACAGCAGCTACATCTACCTGATGAGGGACACATTCAGAGTCTGCCTGAATAGTCTCATTCCATTTAACACAGAGCGTACCATTTAAAAAAAAAAATAATCTTTTCACATTAAATTTAATTCAGGAGTGGATTTATCTTCCACAAAAGCGTTTCCCTGAACTATGCGTAATTATTCTGTAATGTCTGTATATTTTCTGTCTGCGATGTGAGAGAGTGCAGAGTCCTCTCACTCCCCCTCTTATCAGTGCATATATTTCCCTGCGGGCAGAGGTGCAAGCTCGATGTTACTTCACCAGGCATAAGGACCAGTAATTGTTTATTGATTTGTATCAATAGGCACAAAGCTCATCTGCTAACAACAACTTATTCCAATAAAGCCAAACAAAGAGAAGAGGCAACTGGGTTGTTGATAACTCTATAGGTGAGGTGTGCTGACATGCACACACACACACAAAACATTTATGTTATCTTTACTCATTGTTGTGCATTGATATTTGTGAATAAAACTCAAAGATGATAAAGGAACACAAGGCTAAAACTGTCACGTTTTTTTTTTATTATTTTAATGTTGATGGTAGATAATTACATCAGCTCCGAGGAAGCACTGAGAATTAAACATGCAGTCTTCTTCTATTGTTTTGTATCTTCTCTGTATGTAGTTTGCTACTAGCTGAGTGGATGTAGTGAAAGTGTGATGAAATGTCAGAACAGCCGAACACAAATATGCAAATACGCGATTCCTGTCGGACTGACACTGGCATTCAATGCAGGTAAAAGGGGAGGCAGTTGCTATGGCAACACTGAGTGACATCACGGGTAATGACTGCCGGGTTGAAAAAGTAGAAAATACATTGTGATATGCAAATTGTCCAGATGAAAGGGAATTGTGACATGCATGCAGGAGACATGGTGTGTGGGTGTGTGTGTGTGTGTGTGAGTGAAATGTCAATGACATAATGACGTCAGGGTAGTTTGCATCTGGCAACATGTTGGCTGCATACACACACACACACAAACACATACACACACGTACACACTTCAGGTTGTTTCGCCAGTAGCTAGTTTGATGTTGTGTGGCCTGAAATAACAGGGAGGAAGTGACCCACACAGACTTCAACGATAGAAAAGTGCACATAGTCACACACACAGGGGATCCACTGGTACAAATGTAAGGTTAAACGTCACGGCTGCCACTGACAAACGCCAAACCCAAAAAATGTGACTGAACCTGGGAACAGAGAGGGGGACGGAGGGAAGCTAAGAGACTGCAGATTATCAGATGGCCATCAGTTAGATGTTCAGTATAACGGCGCTCTACAGGATTCAAAAGTAATGAACGCGCTGTGATGACCGTCAGGTCCGAGATGCATTTCCCTTTAACACATTAGTCGGACATTAGAGGAGTTTCCAAACATCTATTGTCGTTAATATTAAGAGCTGATCTGTCCTCATTATCAGCAGTTCATCTTTTTAATGATCAGGTTTTATGGGAGGCAGTAAATCCCTTTCAGTAAAAGCTTTTTAAGTTTGATAATAATTTCACAACAGACTTCATTTGCTGCCCCTCACAAGGTATGAGTACTAAGACTCTTCCCTTATTTGGCCATGTGAAGGACCACACTCTTGACTCAGTCCTGTCTTGTGGTATATTCATGTGTAAACCAATCTTGACATATGATACTGTCTTTATCTCACCACTTATCCATCATGTGAGTTTAAAGTACCCCACTCTGCTCAGAGACCTCAGCTCCTGAAACACCATCCACACATCTGAGCCTGCTGGTGTTCTTCCAGCACCTGAGTTCACAGCCTGTAACCTTAGGCCCAGGCCCAGGGGTGTTTGTGCAACATGTGTTGGCTGTATCACTAATATGCTGCGTCTTGTGCAGGTCTGTTGTTCACACAGGGAACATGTCTGCTAAAGAGTTGCCATTGCAATCCCAGTATGATTTCACATTTGCTATAAATCGTTGAGTAAAATATTTTTTCATTAAACATATAATCTACATTTTGTTTTGAAAGAGACATGGTTGTCTCCTCCTTTTACCTTGCTGTAATATGTTCAGGAATTGTTGGAAATATGTATTTGTTTGTGACATGTTTGACAGATATAAAACCTCTAGGACAGCGTGCAGCTGGAATGTTTTAGGCACTTAACAAATGTTAGTCCACTATTCACTATTCTGTTTGATGTGGTTTTGTCTCACAAAATATGTGACACTATGGTACCACCAGCTAGTTGTTTAAGTTTTGCAACAGCAGGGGCCTCCCTTTGAACACAAGTAACACATCTTAGCATCTTCCCATAGAAGAATTTCATGACAAGTGACAGACACATCTGTCTGAGTCTCATTCGGTGACTACACATCAGTTGACATAGACATGAATATCTAGTATCTAGCTTTCTCTCTGAGGGAGCAATTTAAAAATAAATAAAGTTGAAATCAGAGCACAGTCTTTAAACATCATCAACTTATATTTATGGTGATTTTGTAAGATGAGAGATGATTTTGTTCGATGGTTATAACATCAAGAAGCAGAGCAGCAGCTTGTAAATGTCTTGGAGGGGATAGCATGGAGACTCAATGGCCCACGTTTCAATCACAACAGAAACCAATTCAACTTAGCAGCACTGAATAGAATCTGATGGGCACAGGTCACATGACCACATGTATGAATCTGGTGTACTTTTAATAAAATAAGTCAGTTGGAGGAGGCATGTCGCTTGAATGAGTTGTTTTATCCTAGCATTTGATTTGTAAACAATAGTGTGCATCGTTAGAATGTTTAATACATTGTTGTGTACAGTAAAGCAAAGTAATCGCTATATGTTTTAAATGTAGCTGTAATGTATCCCTTGAAAGGGAAAAATATACAATAATTTGTTTTCTGTCATACCAATTATCATTATAATTTAGGTCACTCATTTCTTTATTTAAACTTCCCTCTTATTAGTAAGACTGCAAAAAAACACTTACTTTCAATTTGTTACTTAAGTGCCAATTACAATTTTAAAAAGCAGAAGAGCCGTGTATGAATAATAGAAAATAATCCTGAAATTGTCTTCTTTTACATGTTTTGTACACTTCTCACATGACATTCCATGTGCATTTCACAAAAAATCGAATAAGCAGCATGATGCTGTGCAAAATGTAAATTTGTGCAAACACACATGTTCACACAAACCACAAGCTGAGCACCACCCTGTGCCTTCCTGTGCCGATAGCCATCAGGAGTCCAGTCACTCATTTCCTTTGTGTTGCTATGAAAACTCACTCAGAACTACAGGTGGCCTCTGTTGTAATTAAGTGAGTGTGAGTGTGTTATAAAAGGGAAAGAGGGTATAACCTGGTTACCGCAACACCAACACAAATGAATTGTTAAAGGCTGAAATTAAACCTTGTCGCTCTTTTGAGTGCAATACAGGGTTACACTGCATGTCTCTGTCCCCCAAAGAAGATCATCCCTCTCTAAAAACATAGTTCACTAACCAATAACATAATTTTGATACAAGTATTCATTAAGATTTACCATGTACTGTATCATCTGTCCTCTGATAACGTTTTGGATCTTGATTTTAGGAAGCAACTTAATTGACTCGGCTGATTGTATCAGCATTGTGCTTCGACATAATAGAGATTAAGACAAGGTTTCCACTTAAACTGCAGGCGCGACACATACAGAGAGAGATGAAATGCATAGATTACAGTACTAGTTTGACAGCTAATGTGAAAAGAACACATTCTTGCTAGAAAAAAAGGAATATTTACAGATAGATAGTCTCTCCACACTGTGAACAAGAGCCACAGTTCAGAGAAGACTTGGTTCCACCGATTATATCAGAACCGATGATGGATTACAGCAACCTATGGGTTAACTGCATTAAGAGGAGTATAATCCAGAAGTTGTTTTTTTTTACAACAGCTCTCTATATCACAGCATCAAACCCATAGGCACATTGTTTGCTGTTGCTGACCTAAGCAAAACCAAACTTATCTGAAACATGAGCACATTAACATACATCAGTGTGATAAGAACCACCTGAAATGACAGAGACCATCCTGGACAAAGAATTTGCAAATTGCTTTATTTAAGTAATGTCCTGTCTGCTGATGTGATGGGGGGGGGGGGGTTGACAGCCTCCAATGGGGAGTTAAGGTGTTGTCATCTTTGGGGAGCTGTCATGTCGTCCTTCTTGGTACAGTTAGGAAACGTCTGACCGTCATCTTGTAAAGTCAGATGGCAAAGTCGAAAGCACTCAGTTGAAAGACGTTCCTCCACTGACGTAACCATGTTCTTCTGCTAAACAACTGCAACATAGAAAGACATTCAATTCAATTCAATTTTGTCCAGTGTGAAATCATAATATAGGCCTACCCCACATTATCTCAAGGCACTTTATATAATAAGCTGGAGACCTTAAAAATGAACAGAGAAACCAAACAGAGCCACTATGAGCAAGGAACCTCAGCAGGTACCGACTCAGTGTGGGCGGGCATCTGCCTCGACCGGTTGGGGAAAGTTTCCCAATACTGAATGAGCTCCGAGCTGCTAAAGGTCTCAACTGTGACTTGGACCTGGCTTTTAATCTCCACAATGTGAAAGTAAATGAATGGCCACACACTAACGTTGGTTGACTTACTGGTGCTTGAAGGCTTACTGGTGCTATGATTGGCTTATTGCCAGCATTGCCATGGAGTATGACAGCAATGCTAGCACAGGCTCATGGTTGTGGCTCTCCTATCGCAATACTATCACAAAGGCCAAAGCTAATTCTGGCCCAAGGGAGGCTGGGGGTGTGATCTACAAATCACTTGAATTTCATTGTACTCTAGAGTGACACCTTGTGGTAATGTTAATATCCAGAGAGCCACCACAGCTAATGTTCATCAACAATCCATTGCCCTTGACTCTAAGTCTGAATTTACAGTTCATACCCTCACTTAAAAGATCACATGGTCATAAATTAGAATATATCACAAGGTCATCAGAGTAACCCTAGCACACTGTAATACATAAAGAGAATGTAATTGCTCCATATCGTATCACCATAATACAAATCACCATGATGCAATTACATAATGATGTCCCCATCATTAAAATATGACCAGCTTTCATCTTTACAGCAGTCGAGGCAGGTGATGACATTTCCCCTGCTGTGCTATATAATGGGATTTCATTCTCAGAAGGCGTCACATGCTTCAGAGGGCCCAGTGTGCTGCAGGATGAAAGTTTGGCACCTGTGCAGCCTAGAGGACACTTTTCATTTTGAAGCACCACTTCCTAGCTTGCACGTCAAGGACACAGGGGAAGCAGGGGTCGAGAGACATAGGACATCAGATAATAAAAAATCCTGTATAGGAGACCAATTACACACAGTGAGTTACGGGTCCAACAAGGGCTGAAAAGGGCTATAATCCTGACTTGGTCTTTCACTGTGTACAGGTGTGTGAATGTGCATGTGTGCATCAGCTGCTCCTCTCGTAAGCCAACATCTGCTGCACAGTAATTGCTGTCTGGAAGTGTGTGTCTGTGTGTGGGTGTGTGTGCAAGAGTGTAATGTGTGTAACAGAGAGAGCAAGAAAGAGAAAAACAGACGGAAAAAACGTTTAGAGAATGCACTGTGGATCAAATTGGATTTTCTTTATTTTGCAGACAGGACAATTTAAGCACCTGTGTAAAGTATTGTGTTGTATGTAAAGCAATATCAAACGTCTCTCCACTTTGAAAATTCCTTCCTTTATTGCCTCAGGTTAGGAAATGAAACCAAGCAGATTGCATTCATTTTCTCTTTCATTCAGATAAACTGTAGAAACAAGCAAAAGCAAGGATGAAGCAAAAGGCTATTCATTTCTGGCTTCTCATTAAAAATGTAAAAACACATTTTTGGGGTCATTCATTGTATCAGTCGGTGAAAAAAGAGAAAAGATACCAGATGGACTCTGTATATAATTTGTCTCCTTACGACAGCAGCACCGCCGAACTCTTTGTCCATCAAAGTAAGATGTTAACACTTTCTTTATCCTGACGCTGTCATGCTCAGTCGCAGAGGCAGAGTTGGGAACATAATGTGTTTTAGAAAGGGGTTTCATGAAGGGAAATTTGCATGGCATTCAAAGTCTGCGTTACTGACCAAAATCCCAAAGCTCATCTCCAAACTGACATACCATAATAGCCACATTAAGTTTGCAACAGGCCTGCTGATAGATAAATCATCCTTAGTGTAATGCTGCCGTAAATGTCGTCTCATTAACTCTCATTAACTGTTGTGACTTTAAGTTTACTTCTCCTCCGACTGTCTCTGAGTCTCCAGACTTTACACCCAAATTCTGCATGAGTAATTAGTTACTATGACAGGAAGGACCCAAATATCACTTCCACCACTGCAATGTGCAACTGTACAGAGCCCGGAGTAGACTAGATGTTCTTTTCCAGTTAGACTGCGGGTGACTACAGCCTTTTCTTTTGGGTACGTGTCAGTGGAAAAGAGCTGGCACTGGTGTGAGGGTTTGAGAAGTACCACAGGCCGTAACCTCCAGGTATTAGATTCATACAAGCTGTGCGATGACAAATATCACCACGCAATCAAGTCGGGCCTTTCCTTTCACCTCTGACCCTCTGGGGGGCAACGGAAAAAACACTATAAGCACAATACTGACATCAGCTTATCATGGTGAACATCCGTCTATCCATTATCTACACTGTTTATCCTTTGAGGGCCGCATGGGGAGCTGGGGCCAATCCCAGTGGACAGTGGGCAAGAGGCAGGTGAACCCAAGACAGGTTGCTAGAGTCAAACAAGCATTCACACTTACATCCACACAGTCAATTTAGAGCCTGCATGTATTTGGACTGCAGGGGGAGAGTTCACGCAGACACAGGGAGAACATGCACACTCCACACAGAAAAAGAACCAACTCATCAGTAAAATATCAGCGGCTGATTTAAAACTTTTGTCTGTCTTCCATATGGAGTTGGGCAGATTGTTGCTGTAAATTAGGACGATGAGAGCGGTGGAATCAAAGTGATGAGCTGACAGTGGGGAAATTAGGAAAGTAATTGTTTAATATTGATTACCTCAGCTTTAACTGGGCAAGAAAAACTAAATGTACGTATATGCAAGCAAAATACCCACTTCTCTGCATCATATTTGTTTGAGAGAGTGACTATGAAAACATAAATAGCTAAAAAACTTCTAATCAAAAGAATGGTTAATGAGCTGACATCAAATGTGCTGGAAAATGTTATCTTTTGAACTCTCTGTGGTCCTCTCATCAGCACCATATCTGTGGGGCCTCATTACAAATGCTACTTATTCCTCAATCTAAAGGGCATCATGCTTTTGCATATGAGCACAATTGATGATACAAAGCAAGAATATCTAATTTCTAATTTAATTTCAATTGTGTTGTCACTGCTTTTTGGGCAAGGTTAAAGACATTCAAATTTACTGTAATGATAGGCATGAGGAGGTCATCTCCGTCCCTTTTATTTCAAAATATGCAATATTAGAAATACTGCTTGAATGCTGTTCTAGTAGTTTGAAATTCCTCTGAAAAGTATTCACGATGAGATCAAACAGTGTTAATACTAAATGTCTGTTGTGGTCGCACTGATGGGACATAACTGCAGTCATAGCTGGAAAAATGTATTAAACAAACAGAGGTTACACACACATACACCACATAGTGCAACAAACTGTGTTGTAAGGTTTCTTCCTGTGTTAGCAACTGTGCTTGGTATCTTTTTATATGTATTTCCCCTGTTGTGTCTCCATGCTTGCCCTCCCTACAACACACAAACACACACACACATACTTTGCTGTCTGTTTTCACGTGGGAAATTGTGACCCGATGCATTTGTTTTTCGCTGCCGCCGGGGACGGCCCTCACTGTTTGATCAAAGCAACACATGAAGGCAGAAAACGCGAGCTACTGGCTGAGGTCTCAGTCAGGTGGAAGGTTCACAGAGAGATTGATTGACAGGTCGATAAGATCAGTGGCTGAGCAGTTAAATGATGACGGAGTGGCTTTGTTTTCCAAGTCATGAGTATATCTTTTACACAAAGAAATACTATTGCTAGAATTTAAAGATAAAATGACCATCGACACACAAAATGCATAAGGTGCTTTCATACATGCAATGGGGCTAAATGTGAGAACATAATGCCCGAAATGAGTCTGATTCCCTGGAGGATCCGAAGAGATCAAGAGATCAAGGGGGCATGTTGATGATGTTTCTGCCACGGGACAGACGCAATACAGAAAGAAACCTAAAAAGGATAAAACAATCTGTCAAACATGTAGAAGATGGCAACAGAGATATCAAGGTGGAAAGATGACATGATTGATGCCTGTGTTGATATGCTGTAAACAGAAAGACACATGAGTTTATACGTTACGTCCTACCTCCTGCGCTGACTGTCACCTTAACACTACAGAGTTTTCTGCAATGCGTGGACATTTCCTAGAGTAAATGTCTGAAAACAGGTATACAGACAAATGCTTGTTTCATGTCAGCTGCCCAAGTGTATGGGATGAGTTGCATTTTAGTTTAAATTGGCTGTAATAACCTTGACGCACTCACAAACGCAATCTGACACACACAAGCACCCACACTGACAGCAGTGCAGGCCATCTGCAGACAGTAAATTATCTGGTTAGCAGAAAATGCAGTTGAGGGACAGAGAGGACCACGGGGCGGCAGGGACACAGGGAAAGGGGGGCTGGGGGATGCATGGTGGTACACACTGACAAACTACCTCAGGAAGGATCTTTTTTTGTTGTTGCTTATCTGGCTTCTGAGTGTTTTGTTGCACACACCATAGCCATCTATCTGCACCATCGTGCTGGAGGCGAGGTGCTGCCTGGAGTTTTTCAGTTGGAGAGGAAAGACAAAAACCACATAAACACAGCCCCAGCAGCTAGAATAATTTCATTGTTAGCACTGAGAACAATTTTAAACCGGTTTAATGTGTATGTCCATATGTGCGAAAACATCAACAACCCAAATGCAAAAGCCACACAATACGATCAAAGCAGAAGTTAGCGATGGATGTTGACTTACACTAGTTACTTACTTCAATAAAGTGAGCTGTCATTTGATAAAAGCCGGTCAAAGCTAGCCACTGGTTGACAGTTGTCTGTTTGAGGTGTTATGGTACAGGTATTCGGAGCATCCGAAATAAAAACATAGCCCAAATACATCAATTTTAACCGAAGATGAGAGGATCTGTTGCCTAGGTTAAAAATGAGCAATCTTGTTTAGTTATAGTTGGTATAGATTGCACAAAGAATGAAAACTACTTCTTCTTCAGGCTTATCAGCACCATATTATTATACGTATCAGGATTTTGGGAAGATTGTGCAGGTAACTGCTTCTATTCTGAAGAAAGCGACACAGAGACTTGGAAAAAATGTTTAGTAAGGGTTGCCTGAGACTTCATCTCAATATTGAGGTCCTCAATAAAGAGGTTACATCATTTCTCAAGAAACTATAACAGTGGTTTTAGAATTTTGGATCCAGTCACAGTCAAACTTCAGCAAAATGCTGTGAGCTGCTCTGATTACATTTTTTTAAAAGCTTTTGGTGGTGACTGAATGATCTAAAAACCATCATCTCAGAGAAGTATCTCCCTGAAACCTACAGATTCACAGAGCGTAAACTCACCGGCTTGAAGCATAATTTGTTTGATAGATAACACACGTTCAGCCACAGCACACGCTGAATGTTTCATAATGATAGGGATGAAGAATGAACACATCACTGCACCTATTATAAGTGGCATATTAAAGCATGAATACAGTGAGTGCAAACAAGCAGAGCACACTGTGATGTGTCCATTTATCAGCGACCTAATTATCAAACACATTAATCCTGTGTACGTGTATTAAAAGAAAAAAACTCTGTTTATTATAGCAGCAGCCAGTCGGCTTGCCTTGATGTCAGACGGGGATGATGGAGAGGAGGCAAGCACAGGCGAGGTCGTTGACACGCTCATGAATCAGTTTCACATCCAGTTCAGACTGGTGCCTGGTGTTGGCTCTAAACTGTGAGTCCATTCACAGGACAAGGTGCAGAGAACAGAACCTATTCAGTTCTTACTTTTCATCTGACTCAGGTATATTAAACTGTACGTATGGAAAACACAGGGCAAATAAAACCACCTGTTCATCTTGGTACAGGGACCAAGGCCCTTTGACCTCAGCTGCTTTCAGACACAAACTCAGAAATAAGAAATTTTGCGTTGACTTTCCAAACTAACATCTTCATCAGTGTCATGTAAGTGTGTGGCTCCTCTTTTTCATTCGTGTCATCATCAACGCACCCACTCGCTTGCTGTGAATCTTAAAACTAATCCTCTTCTGTTTTCTTACATGAGCTCATTTGGACATTATCCAGAGTTTTTACTAAGAGGCTCACAGCAAACAGCAACAACTGAATTACACATTTTAATTTCTTACACACAATTGAAATTATTATGTGAAATTGCCAGGAGTTAAGTGCATGTCGAAAAGCAGCTCAAGTGTGCATTTATTCGTTATTATAAATTAATATATAATTTAAAAAAACAACTTATTTTTCAGAGATTATTTTCCAGTGGACGCATTAGGTTACAGAATAAACTTTCATTATTACATCCACAACATAGTGAATGGAACATTTTTACCTTGTAAGCTACTGCCATGCAAAAATAAGTACCTCAAAAATATCTATCAACAGTTAAGGGAAATCTAAATGTGAGTGAGTTTTACAGGAACATTTCGGTACTGTGAGAAATAGGATTAACTGCTTTCTTATTGAGAGTCAGATCAAGTACATATTAACATTGTCATATTTACATTTTAAATATGTGTATGAGTCGGGAGATAATCAGAGTACCTTATTATTTGTAGTGAAGCCAACAGCCAGTGTAGCTAAATGATAATAAAACTTTGTGTTTATTTCCTTTTTCTGAGCATGAACAGAAACAATATGTCAATATACTTGCTGTAGATTTTTCTTGAGTAACAACTGAATAGATTGACTGTATAGTTTAGTAACTGTAAAGTATATTTTAGTCACACAGTAAACTTTATAGGCAGGATGGATTGGGGTCAAATTTATTATATCATGGGAATACAAATATATGGTTTTAATCCCAAACAAAACATCTTTAGGCGACCAGATATATGTACTTTAATGCATATACACTTTTTCAGCTAGGAATCACACCAAAGACAATTTTCGATTTGCTTTGGACTACACATATACTAGGTACACCCATAGGTAAAACTGCTCGGCAGCAGCCACAGACCATAATGCTGCAGGCTCACCACATTATTTATTATGTCAACATGTGACATGTTTACTCTGTAGCAATTAGAATTGCAATAAAGTTAAGTGTGAAATCATTGCTTTCTATCCTCATTACAGTTTAATTCCCTCCAAAACCAAAATATGTTTCTTGTATACATTTTTATGAATCTATAAACTGCAGTTATAAAAAATGACATATGATAATTGATTATGTACAGGACTATTTCTTGGCTTGTTAAATTCTGGTCTCTCAACTCATATATTATCAGTATCCCTATGGAATGCATAAATATATGTGCATACAGTAAAATTATGCTATGTTTGAAATGGAAAGATCATTAACTCCAGTCACTAAATACTTCCACACTCATTCCAAATGTTTTAGATATACATTTTTATTTCTTGTTTATGATATAACAGCCACAACATATTCTCCTATGTAGCTACAGAATGGCACCATCTGTTGTTCCTGGGAGACATGTGATGCGACTGCAGAGCCTGTGTTGTCCCCCTGCCTCTTCATCCACCTTTCCTTCTGTAATGATCACCTCAATCTCTCTCATTTCAATTGCCCCCTTCCTCGCCGCCCTCCCTCTCTTCTTGCTGCAGGCACTGATGTTGTTATGGCAAGCGTAGGTGGCGCACCTTTTCCCACTGACAGCAAAGACAGAAAGAAGTGGCGAGGGAAAGCGGAAGGACGGCAGAGGCCACGGAGTAGACATTTAAAAAGAAGAAGAATGGGAGTATATTTCGAAGCTGATCCTTCTCATATATTTCTCTCATTCCCTTCCTGTCAACGTTCTCTCACTCGCTCCTGTCTCTCAAGCTCTTCCTCCTAACGCCGTCGGCAATGACCAGACACGTCTTAATATCCCTCATCCTGTGTGTGTGTGTCGTGTGTGGTTATGTAAGGTTTTTGCCTTGAGGCAGGGGGCATAAATAAAGGTATTAACAATTCTCCGGTATAGAGAGCTGTCACCATGACCGATGCAATGAGCTGTCACATATGGATTAAGTTGAGCAGGGCAGTCATGTTGATCTTAAGAGTGTTCTCAAGAGTATCAGCAGTTTTACTTCTCTGCCTCGAGTTATTCTTCCAGTTCTCAGCAATCATTGGTTTGTTTGTTTCTATCTGGTTTCACTTCATAATTAACCTCCTCATAAGCAGAACACAGCACAAGTAATTAGTACTAATTTAGGCTACCAGACAAGCTCTAGGGCTAATGGCCTTGAAATAATGTGTGATCACTTTCCTAAATTAGTGGTGTTGTTCCTGCTCATACCATTCTGTCAACCTTACATTAATGCAGCTGTTGAAATCACATTTTCTCAACCTCTGACAAGTCTCAGATCCGATCACAGACTGTAAATGAAGATGGCTGAAATGATGGCTTCACAAAGATAAACCCCGCCTCCTCAATGTAAGTAAATGGGCGTGGACCAAATAAAAAACTAAACAAACACATCGAACCCATCTGGGCTGCAAGACTGAGTGTAACTCTGTATGTGTTTAGGGGCCACTTTCAATGAACTTCTCAGTAGCCTCTGACTGTGAAGGCACCTTTTCACAGGGTAAAGAGTGTTGGGAATAAGTATATAAAGATCACACTGAGAAAAACTGGTTAAACTATTTACCCAAAAAATTGGGTATCATCATGTTTTTCTTTTCCTTTTAACAATGCCACTGCCCAAAATGGTCTGTAAACAATGACTAAATCATAGGATTTGCATTTCAACAGTGAGAGGTTTCTTTGTTGTATCCACTAGGAGACCGTGTTGGCAGATCCTGTGGCCTTCTCTGGCTTTCCCTCTGCTGTTTGTTATTGGCAATGGCAACAGTAAGATGGTCAGTTCTTCTGGGGATAGGAGCATGTCCACTCCACACAGCTGGGACACCAGCTTAGCCAAGAGGTCCTTGTTTGTCATGTGGTGTACTTATAGTGAGATTTCAAAGTGCAGGATAGAGGCATTTGATGTGGCCATGTCCACATTGTTCCTTCATTTAGATTGTATTGTTTTTATATTGTTCCTATAAACAATATTGTTCCTTCATTTAGAAGGAACAATGTGTGATACTAGTGAGCTCTTCTTCAGTAGGTGGAATGATACTTCATAAGCTGGTCTGATAGGTCAACCCCACTCATGCTCTTGGGTCTCAGATCAGTGGCTGTCTTTGACTGCCCTTGTCCAGCCCCTTCTTTCCCTCCCTTTGCACTGCCTCTCAACAAACTGCTGGATTGTCTCTGAAGCACTGACACCTCCCCAAGTCCATCCCCCCTTCTCTCCAGAGGGAATTTGCTGTCCGGGTGGGACACCATTTCTTGTCTTTTCCTGTAGATACTGCAAGTTCCTCACCTCATGCTGATCATGTCTTGGTAGTTTAGAAATTCTCCACATATATGGTATCCTGCAGCATGGCTAAATTAGGTCCATGACTGCAACATAAGACAATCCATGTAGACTGGGTGTGTGAAAGGTACACAGTAAAATTGATAGGGTAGAAATAACTTAAACCAGCCAACACAAAATGCTTCTCCTTTATATTGAGTCAGTCGCTTTCCCCTTGGTAGGCACCATTCTCTCTTCAACTGCCAATTCCTTTATTGTACTGCGATACAAGGTGATATAAGTCTGGAAGGAATTTGAATGTCAATGAGGAGCTTGACTCTGAACAGTTCATCATTATGTGGTCTTCTCTTTTTGTCAATGTTGGCTTCTTTGTGTGGATCAGAGGCCAATGTGCACAATAATATGGCCGTGACCCTCTCTTGTCTCTCGTCATGAAAGTAGCTGGAAACAGCACAGAAATAAAGACTGAATTAGAGAGCTGGCAGTGACACTGCATGTGTTTATATATGAGAAAACTAAGGACATTGTACAGTTTCTCATATTAGAAACATTCTCACCCACTGAAAAGTTGGCTGCTGAAATGAACAAACCCAGGACATTCTTAGTTGCACCATTTTGTAGGTAATTGGCCAAAATATGGGTAAAATCAAGGCGTTTCATAATAGTAAAAGATGCTGTAGTAACAGATGGACATTTGACGATGAGGCTCGATGCAGAATAATTATATGAATTAATACTATAAGATGACCACTGACCTATGTGAACCTTTCTTTATTAACATCCCTGAGGGAGATGATTACAGCTCAACTATCAGGCTCTGGTAGCTGTTATTTACCTCTCTAATAACCAAGGCCAGATTCATACCAAGGCCAGAGAGGATTGGAGACCGTATTTTAATGGGTTAATTATTCTGCAGCCTGATGGTGTCCCTGACCTGCACAGACAGCTGTGCGGACTCCCCCTTGTTATTCTACATGGACAGAGAAATGTTTCATTTTCAATTAAAACCTTGAAGTGTACACTTTTCAATTGGTGCTTAAATTTTGTTATGAAAACTCAAAATCCGACTTGAGGGGAGGGACCTTCATGCAACTTCATCATGAAACTCATTAACTCTCTTTCTGACTTTTCAGTTTCAGTTCACAGCTTTAGTTGATTTTTAAATAAACGATATAGCGCTTCTCCAGTGTTGATAACCGCTCAAGGACATAAAAACCTGGATGACCATGCATTTTCTCCTACTAATCAGATAAAACAAAGGTTCTTATTCTCGGCTCTAAATGCCTTAGAGATGCATTATCTAATGACATAGCTATTCTAGATGGCTTTGCCCTTGCTTCCAGTGAAACAGACAGGAGAGCGGGAGTTAATAATATGGCACCTCACACCTTAAATGTATTGTTCACTGAATACATTCAGTGAACTTCCGGCTACCGGAAGTAGTGACGATACAGCGCACACCGCACGCCCCCCCCCCGGCGAGAGCATGTGTGCAGTGTGTGCGGTTTGTGAGTGCGAACATGAATGCAGCTCAGTATAAATGATAGGGTCTCCAATTGACGCAAATTATTTGAGTTGAATTTTGGAATAAAGAAAACATCAAAAAAGAAAGTCAAAATATATTGTTAAAGTCCATTTATTACAACTCTGGCATTATAAGAGTAATCTCTGGCCCTGGGCTACACAGCTTTAGAGACCATTGTGATGTACTGAGTGCTCTGGCTGCTGCACGTAGTGTAATATTGTGAGCCAAAAAAACACTTCTTTTGAGGAGTTAAGAATTATTAGACACAGATATTTGTATTTCTAGTTTAGTACAAGGGAATGCAGCATCTAATCCAGGCAGATATTCCAGAGATGAAATGTTCTGGTTTGGATATTACCTTGATGTCAGTCAGACGAAAGGTCTGGATCAAAATAAATGTCAAGCAAACAGAGAGCTGAGATTAAAGTCTGGTGGTGCTCATTTCATCATAGCATGGAGTTGTGAGTGTTGGGAAATGTATGAACCAATTCCAAACATGCTACTACAAAAAAATCACTCCAAACTAAAAATGATTTAATTAACATTTGCTGGTGGTTGTGAACATCTGCTAGACTTTTAAACATACACAAGGGATATTCACCATCATGTCCTATGCTTTTTGATAAAAAGGCTATCTATTTTTTATAGTCTTAAAGGGACTCTTACCTTTGTTGCATTTGAGAATTTCAGCACATTCGAATCATCCCGCCTTCCTCCAATGCCCCACCCCGTCGTTACCATCCGCGATTTTTTTTTTTTGAAGAAACTTTATTTACAAGCAGATTTACAACCTACTGCCTCCGCGCACGCACGTGAGGTGTTTCAGTACGCCGTGGATCACTTGCATTTTATATTAATGTATGAACCAATTCCAAACATGCTACTACAAAAAAATCACTCCAAACTAAAAATGATTTAATTAACATTTGCTGGTGGTTGTGAACATCTGCTAGACTTTTAAACATATACAAGGGATATTCACCATCATGTCCTATGCTTTTTGATAAAAAGGCTATCTATTTTTTATAGTCTTAAGTCACAGAATTCCTTTCCAAATTACAATTTTATTGATTGTTTGAAGAAACGCACTTACCTTTCCCCAATTGTTTGATGAAGATGCTGTGTCTTTTGTCTATTTCCTGTGTCCCAACAAAAAAAGTTAAAAATAGATCATGAATGGGCCCCTATTCCACTGCTACAATAAAGCGTGTATCCTGTACTCAAGGAAATAAAACTTCCCCAGACAATAAGTTGTTTTGATCCCTTAACATCCCACTGCAGTGATATAAAAATAATACTGACAGAAGACCAAAATGACTCATTGGTACTAGGTACAATCAACCCAGTGTTGTGTGGTTGCTACATCAGCCCTCACTGGGTCAATTTGTGACCCTGCTTCCGGCTGATCTAGTAGTGCACTCTGGATTACATAATAACAGCCTATGTAATTTGCATATGTGTGTTTGAATGGCTCCTTCTCTAAATGATATCTAGACCAGGATAATATCCTGTGTACACATGCAGACTCTGTCACTGTGCAAGCTACTATAGAGAGGTAACTATTTTAAATGGTATACGGAAAAGATGCTAGTCTTACGTAATTTGGATCTGATATGGTGAAAACAATAAAACTTATAGCGATACCAAATTTTTTACCTTGAAATAAGAGCCTCAAATATTATTGATGGCACACACACTTATTTTAGGTAGAATGGTGTCATGTGTGTCATTGCCCAACCTAGAGCTATTTAACTTGAGTCATAACTTTTGTTTTTCTGTTCCTCTTGCTTGACGTTGGGCTGGAAGTGAAGTTGTCAACACGCTTGTTCATCATCGGAAGCCACATAATATCGCAAAGAGCAAATATTTGTATATAACAGCTAAAAAACTGTAAAATTCTGTAATGTACAAATACAATTTGGATCAAGGGTATTTGAGTAATATAAGGATGTTTTTATGTTTTTTCCTCCTCATGCATCATCGCCTCTAAGAAACTACAAGAGGAGATGTGCTGTAGGAAATCAAAATCTTCTCTTTCATGTATAAACTGCACAGATTCCCCTGGAAATGTTTCTATTCTTATGATTCATGTGGAATGCATCATGAAAGCCCTTTGAGGAGCGAGATGGGATCAAAAAAGTGTAAAGATGTGCGTGAGCTTTTAAAAATGATGCTCAGTAACTTTGACAGCATGCAAAATAAGAACCAGCATGTATTAATCTAAATGTGTGAACATGTAAAATTATGAAAAGTCACAAGCTTGTTTAAGATTTGTTCATCATGAAGGAACTTGTTCTTTGACACTCTTCATTCAGCACAGCTTTGAATGGAGCTCACCTAAGCTATTTAAATAGCTGAGCTCTGAAAGTCCACCTCTAATCCTTGATCACATACAAAAAAAAATGCTCCTAAAACGATATATATTTTTATACATATCCTGTGAGGGAAGGCATTTCACACAGTATTGGAGATTAATCATTCATAGAAGCATAAAACATGTCGTGCATAGAATGTGTGATATGAATTTATAGACATGCACCATATGAAGTGACAGTGACATATGAAGACAAAAAAGAGCGGTAAAGAGAGAGGAAGAGATGCCACAGGGAGCTCAGATAGGGAAAATGCGTAATACCAGGCTGAATAATTCATCAAGCAAACTGACAAATCCACTGAAGGAACCATTATGAAATAATAGGTGGGTTTTCACCCGACTGTTTTCATGTGCATGCTCAATTTCCTCCTTTTCCACTGAAAGTCTTTCAGCCGAAAATATATTTCCGGTTCAGGTGGAAAAATTGATAATTGGATGAAAAGATCATGGACATTCCAAAGCAAACAGAATCATCATATTATTATGCCATCAAATAAAACCATAAACCCATTGTGTGTAAAGTGTTGAGAGCATTGACTATGAAGTTACCAACCAAGGAAAGTCAAACTAAAGCTCATATTTGAATTTGCCCAATCAAGTAAATCAATGTTAACATTGAATTCTATTTCAGTGTAACTACCAGCAGTGCATGGTGCGTTTGCAGCCATCAATATGTAGATGACTAAAGGTTGGTGTATAGTTGCCGCAGTGAAAGTGCATGAACCAGGAATGACGCCATGGTGTCCTTCACATCGACATTTTCCAACATTGAACATTATAACATAGTCGCCTTCGAAGGGAGACTGGTTCAAGCAGGTTCTCCTTAACAAGCATCTCTAAACTCATCCTGCAGTGACAATCAAATAGTGCTGAATTCTAAGAAAGGGATTGACCCACCACTTGGCAAAGAGGAGGCTCTTCTCCACAGTCTGGAAGACCATGACAGATTTCAACTTGAAGCAAACATTAAAAAACTTCCCGTACACAAATGCAATGTTTGGCAGTGTTTACTATTGTTGCTAAACCACCTACTTTTTTCTTGAGTATTTTCTTTATATGCCCACTAGTGGTGTGGAGCATATTGACACGTCAATACTTGTAGTTCAAGCACCATTTCCGGAGGCCCACGTCATGGAGTTTCGCTCAAATTTAAACAAGGCTTTCAGTTCTTTTCAACATGTGGGCGATATCGTACGGTCAGAAATTCACAATATCTCATTTTAACACCCTGGATGAACTCTTTGTTTATGCAGAGGTAAATATGTATACGGCCTTCACCCCTTTGGTTTGAATGCTACTTAGCTGTAAGATGTTACATTTTGCAAGTTAAAGCTAGAAATTAAAGCAAGTGAATGTTTGCATCTTTTAAGATCTTATTGTTCGAAGTACCAATGCAACAGTAAGAAAAAGTTCATCATATCACAAATCATTTTTTTGGAGTTATTTAATCATCAAGTTTGAAATAATATAAACTTATAGACAGAATAATAAAGGATGCTTTTCACCTTGTGAGTCTGTGCGTGTGCACATCATCAATGCAAATGTGACCCTGGAGAACCCCCTCTGTAGCCAGATCTACCACTGAGGCAGTTTTGATAACTCTAACAGGTGTTTGTGTGTCTGTGGACAGATTTGATCAAGTAAAAGTATAGGTGCATAATGTAGTATTGAGTACTTGTAGGTTGGAAAATCAGCATGTTGATGAACTTTACAGGTGAAGTGGTCCCTTCACAAGATGACATGTAGTTATTGCTCTGCTGGCAGATAATTGTGTCTCCCTTCCCTTCACCTCATACATACACTTTCCATCAGTAGCAAGTCAGTCAGTCAGCCGGATATGTTCAGTTCTCATATTCAGAGGAAAGAAAAAGACAATAACTGGGAATTAATGAGGTGAGATTCAACGGAACCAAATAAAAAAACAACCCATCAGTCACTGCTGTTTATATGCTAAAAAAACATTTCAACAGCAAACCATAAATCACTCGGTGCAGCTCCTACAGTTATGAGCTCATGCATACTGCTGAGAGTGGATTTGTTCATAAACAAAGTTATTTCATACTGTCCCAGTGAGTGTGCCTGTGTGTGTTTAGAAGCCACAGTAAATGAAAATAAGAAATGAGACAGTGGTCGAGTGGAGAAGCTTCCTCTGTAAGTGTGAGCACCAGGCAGGGAAAATACGATCAGTACATCCTGAGAGGAGCTTATTTAGTTGTACCACATACTTGTGTGTGTGTGTATGAGAGAGAGAGATTGTGTGCTTTGATTGTGGACCTTTCCAAATGCTAAGACGTCCCCTCTGACTTCAGGCGTACCGAAGAGAAGCTGCTCACATTGAGGCTGTCACACACACTCACAAACACTCTCACACACTGTGGGGACTACTAAATAAGAGTGATTTATCCTTGGCCTGTTTTACTCTCACTCACACACGCACACACACACACACACACACAAACTATTAAGCGTGGTTCACTGATCCCTCTGTTTTCTGTCTCAAGACACACACACACACACACATACACGCACACACACACACAAGAACTTAAGCTGTGTCTTCTTGTCCCAGTGGTGTATTGCCGTGCTGAATACATATCTGTGTTTGTTTAGAGAGGGATCAATGAACGGTTTAGCTCTAATGCAAAGGGGTCTGGAGGGAGGAAGACTAAGATGGAAGGAAGGGGAGGGATTGAAAAGCAGAAGGGTAGAAAGGAAACTTAAAGCCTTGGCAGGACTGCGAAAGACACGGAGAGTGAAATAATTCCTCACTCACTCTTCCCGTCCTCGTCGCTTCTGTCTCCCTACCTCCTTCATTTATTTGACCTTCTCACATCCAGCCATATTTCCTTTTTAATCCTCTTAAGCCCCCTCTTTCAGTTATCCAAATCTTCCTTTCTTCCCCTTCTGTGCTCGTACTGTCAGTTGTATTTTTGATAATTACAAATTATTTCTGTCAACACTACAAATCCATCCCCAAATACAAGTGATTACTTGCTGTCATAACCATGCCAGAAGGCTTGAAATTTGGCCAACTGCCTCTCACACCGACTGTGCATTTTTTTCGAAATATTTTGCCTCTCGTTCCTGTCCCTGCACTTGGTGTTGTTTTTTGAACTGTGGCTTTCACAGCTTGGCCTTTGCAGCTAGGATGAGCCAGATGCAAAAGTCTATCAACAAGTCTGTCTACAAAGGCAAACAGATTTGCAGATGGCTCCTGCAGCTGGAGATTACAGAGACTGTTGGTATAGAGGTGGCATTCGGTGGGAAACAATGGATAAACCTCTGCGTCTGTTGTTATATGAAGACTACACAGAGTCAATAGGCCGCAATTGTGAGTATAACAGAGGAAGAGGATGTGCTGACGTCACAGTTGGCATCGAAGTGACCAAACCAAGCATATCAGTAGGTTCATGGATAAATAGTTGGAATAGATAACTAAAAGTAAAGATGTTGAAACAGTAGGCTACAGGTATTAAACTGTTAAAGTAACAGTTCAAATCTAGCTTCTGCCACTCCAAGCGGCTGACATAACTAAACATTAGTCCCAGTGCATTAAAGCAGTAAAGCTTTATATAATCGAATGAAATGACAACCGGTTTAAATCAATTCAAATGAACATATTTGGATGATGGACTCTGTCAAAGAAGGCGGAGCTGTCTGCATAAGAGCCAGAACTGTTTTAAGGCTGAGCTGTCACACAATGTGCCACCAACTCGAAAGGGCACCAAAGAGAAGGGAGGACATATTGTTAGATGATTTCACCCTTTCCATCTCCGCTGTTCAGCCCTGACATTGTTGAACAACACATCATTGAACACTCTGTAACAATCACATAGGAGTAACACAGTGACTCAGCTTTCACATTAACAATGTTGTCCCCAACCAGATACACTTCCGATACAATAAGTGGTAGTACCTGGTTTGCAATCTGCCAGTATATAGAAAGAAACAGACTACATGCATTAACATTCTAAGCTAACAGTCCTGAGTTTTGTTGCAGCCGGTGCCATGTCTGTTGTGGACTGTATCAAAGGACACATGACCTGTCCTCCAACCTGGCCATGGTTATTTGATCCACACCCGGGTGTAGTAACAGTGTTCCTACTTATCAAATAAACTGGACTTACTAAGTGTACTCAGATGTAGGCCCAGGTCTCTTGTCTCTAATGTTGAAGCCCCTTACTGATGTCCAGAGCCAGGGAAACATCTTGATTATTCAGTGTATAGCAGCAGCACCCCCCCACTTCCCCACTGTCCTCCGTTAAAACAGAGAAGGCGCAGTTTTGTTACATTTCTTATCCCCATTTAGAATATCAGATTATAAATATTGTAGTATGTTCATGTAATATTTCTGTAGCATGACGATTACTGTAGCTGTCATAAGACAACATAACCAGTGGCTGTCTTGCCTCTGGCTCCAAAAGGTGCTGCCTCAGCGTCAACACAGGCCTGGTTTCCATCATTAGGATCTGATGTAATACAGAAAGACATTGGAGGGGGTTTATTAAAGGCTCCATGTGTAAGTTGTAGGTGAAAGGGATTTGAATATAAAACAATCCTAGTGATGTTTAAAGTAGTGTGAAATCATCTAATTTGTACCAATTGTTGTTTTCATTACCCTAGAATGTGTCAATCATGTTTGGCTGCCATGTTTTTTACAGTAGCCCAAACTGGACAAATTAAACACCTTTTGAGTTTTCATCACAACTGAAGGCTGCCACAGGTTTTCTTTTGTGTTTCTAAGTGGAAGGTGAGGTGAGAGGTACTCAGATGCATAGTCAGCCCTAAATTCTACACTCTTAATCTAAAAACCAGCCAATAACAACTTTTTCTTGCATGTGGCGGACAACCTTGACGTCAACAAAGGTATGCGACTGTGTATAAAACATGTAATTCATCTTACCTCAGTTGAGGTTAGTTAGAATTGGCATAAATCTGAATATGAAATCCTTAAAAGAGACTCACAAAAGAGGTCAGACCGCTGAGCTGGGATCAGTCTTATCAGTGTACCACGCCTGTCCAATAATCCTGCTCTGGCTAATAAGCTCCTTCGTGCCCCTTTTACCTTTTCTCAGTTTCCCAATTTCTTATGGTTACCATAGATGTAAAAATAGAAGTTTTGTAAACAATATGAATACAATTATTAATATTATCCCATAGTATTCAATGTAAAAAGGAGCTTCTTATATCATAATGGTAATGGTAAGTAAACTTGCTGAATCCAGAACTCATCTACATGTGTACAGAATCTGCTCATTATCGCCATTGTAGTAGATCGAAGATTGAATATCTAATTTTGCCTCCCTCCAATTTCTCTCTCTGTCTCATCACAGCCGGTTTCCCTCACCTTCTCTCCCACCTTGCTCTGCTGCAACTCATCTCCCTCCCTCTCCACTCTTCTCACTGTCCTGTCCCCCACCTTCTCATCATTTCACCTCCCCCTTGCGATCCTCCCCTCATTATACCTCCCCCTCATCGTTCCATTTTACCTCCACTGACCCCATTCTCTCCACATCTCCTACTCGGCTCCGCTCCTCTTTTGGTCGTTTCTCATTCATTTCTCTGATATGACCCCTATCTGCTCCCTCACTCTGTCACTCCTTCTCTTTCCTTTTTGTTCCCCTTCATCCCTCTTTCCCTTCGTGACCCTCATTTTTTCCACCTACCTTAGCCTTCCCTCATTCGCTGCTCCATTAACTGTGCCTGTCTATCCATTTATCCATCCATCTATCTATCAATCTCTATTTATCTGCCTTCAATAATACCATCTGACACCCTTCCATCAGGTCCTCATATTCAATCGCTTTTTCACTCTCCCTTTCATCTCTACTTCTATCTTAGTCTCTATTATCTCTCTTTCTTTCCATCTTTCCACCTAATGGTACCTATCTGCCTTCTCTTTAACCATTCAACACCCTTTCACCTTGTTTTCTGATTCAATCTTCCCTTCATTATCGCTGTCATTTGGTCTTTGTACCTATCTTTTATTACTTCTCTCTCTATCAGAAAAATGCATCCTAATCTTAATCAGAAAGTTCCTTTTACGCTCTCTTGCTAATGAAATGGAAAATGATTCATCACTTGATTTAATAATATACTTATCAAAATTATAATCAGCCACTGATCGCAGGGATATTCACCTATTTCAACTTCAATACAGCTAACAAAATAAAATGTATTCTAAATTATGAAAAAAATAATAAATTTTTATTACATCCAAATAAACATATATTCTGGAGTTGCTTGTATAGCCAGTCAACTGCTGCAGAGGTATTTACATCTGAATTAACCCACACACATTTCCATTCTTTTCGCTTTTTACTGTTTATTTGTCCTCCAGAACACCTCAACACACACATGCACACACGCACAAACATGCATTCATGAGCACACACACACACACACCCACACCCTGGGTATAATGTCATCAGAGGCTATCATCTGTGGCCAGATCAATCTAATCACTGTCCAATTGCACAAAGGACATGCATAAAAATAAAGTTGAGAGCACTCACACATAAACACTGTACATCTTTACTGAACCTACTGCTTATACAGTAGAGCTCAGATTACTGGACATACAGCAAGTACTGATCCCCCAATTCTGTTTGATTTAAAAAATGTAGAATTGATTCCTGAGGATTCAGTTACACCAGATGAACACCAATGCAGGTTAAAGCACTTGACACCTGAAGTTATTTATTGCAACAAGTGAGCAACACCGCTGTGTCCTTGAATATAAAACTGTGCTGTAAAGATTATAGGATTAATTGTAGATACTGTTCGCTGTTTTAAAACTGTGAACCAAGGAGTCATTTTACCTTGCAAACACAAAATGACTCAAACGTGACACATCTGCAGTATATTTCTACTGGCCTATGTGCAAATCGTTTGAGCAGCGATAAAAAAACATGCACTGATTAAAATATTGTGATCAACAGGCAAACTCCCATAAGTAGTTTAGTGAGGTGAAGGAAAAGATAGTGGTTTGGGTTTGAATAGACCCTTTCAAAACATTACTCATGTGTTAGGAAGCCTTTGTGCAGGAACTATTTGACTTATTGATGTGAAGCAGGAGAAAAACCTGAATAGAAATAGATAATTATGGCTGCAAAAAGCATCTGGCACACATTAACAATTAACAAAGGAATAAAGTAAAATACGATACACACTTTAATACACATTTCTAAAGAAACGTGTGGTAAAATACCAATCTAATCTTGAATTGCATTTCAGTTTTTCAGAGACCAAAAGAGAAAACTACCAACACTCAATGCAACAGTGTCAGTTTCCAAGAGGAGGTGCAAATGATTTTATCTTTTTTGAAGGACATTTTTAAGACTTCCACAGTAATCTACCATGAAGCAGATTTGATCCCGAGAGTCGGATACCATCATAAGCTCACTCAGCATGGCTCCAGACTGGATGGTGGCACTGTTACACCCTGATTCCTGGAAGTAGCAACACACTTGCCATGTTTCCCATTTAATTGAACACATAGCTCATTTGCGATAAATCAATTAACCTTTATTTGTATGGCCCTTTTTCACAAATTACAATTTGTCTCATAGGGCTTAACAATGAGTGACATCCTCTGTCTTTAACCCTTAAACAAGGGCAAAGAAAACCTGCCCAAAAAAAACTATTAACAGGGGAAAAGGAGAAAGAGTCACATGTGATGGATCCCTGTCGCAGGACAGACAGAAAATACAGTCTCGGAATAATGGAATCAGAACAGGTTTAGCTCACGGTAAAAACTATTTTGTCATCCATCTGTCAGTCACTACGGTTACAACAGTAATTACTCACAGGGTGAGTATTATAAAGACCATAATCTATTAAATGTAAGAGCTACGTCAATCACAACATATACATAACTACCAGTATTAGGGCCATGTTGAAGAAAAATGTCGAGACTTAGAAAATAAAGTCATACGAAACAATTCATTTGTAATATTATGAGAATAAAATGATTCTTATAAAACTCATAAATACTTTAGATGGCTATACTAAATAGGGTAAAATAAAATGTAGCATAAAATTACAATCAAACCTTATCATCTATTTTTGTTCAAGATTGCCCCAATACTCGTAGAAAATGTTAGTAAGTTGCCAACTAAAAACAAACAATCAAAATAACAGCATTTTAAGTGTGATGGCAGTATTGTTCAATGAGTGATAACAAAATTGCAAAGACCTAGTATGTAATATTTGTACATAATTTCGACTTTTTGAGGCCCTAAATTGAGATGATTGAAAATTTAGATTTTTTAGGGACCCTACACAAACCAAGGTTAGGACTATTGTTCACAAATAATCAAGGATACACACACACACACACTTTTCTTAATAAATAAAACAACTATCTGACAGCACTCATCCTAACATTTCCAAAAGATTGGAACCACTGCCTCCCCGTGTTTAGTTCATTTTGGCCTTAGCCCTTGTCCGTGAATTTACATAAAAATAGTTTTAACCCGTTATACAACATTTTTTGCGGTTTACCTTACCTGGTGCAGGTAACTCACAAACACAACATCACCTGTAAATGTCCCAAGCATTACCACCAACTTAACAGTAACATTGGCATAAAATTACTGCAAATTATTTGTTTATTTCTGTCATTTTCTTCTTCTGATTTTATTATCCGCTGACTTTCTTGATTTACTACCTGGTTCAGTGTCTTATGAATTTCATCCCCATCTACAACAGTTCTTAACCACTTTCGGCAAAGTAGCAGAAATTCATATTCATAGATTTTTCTATGACCACACGCGCACAAGCATGCTTGTGCGCACACAGACAGTGCCAATGGCCACATTGAGAAAGATCAGCTGCTCTGACATCTGTGTTATTGCTCTCTATTAGATCACCCGAATCATTTAATCTGCACTCTGGGTTTGGTTGAGTGTGTGTGTTTGTGTTTGTGTCTGCACTTGTATGACTAATCAAACTACTTTGAGGTTTAGACTGGAGTTAAGAGATTTTGGCCAGTTCTTCTGACAAACGTCCAAAAGGTTGTTTGTTTGATTTCAGCGTCATTGAATTAGGTTTACTTTAGAATTAGTGTAAATGTTGGTAAATAGCTTATGTCAGTGACTGTCCCTTACAAAGAAGTACAGACGAGTGTGTGCGTGTCTGTGTGTGTGAGTGTTTGAATTTTGCTCCATGCTGTCCAAGAGGGAACTTGAGTCATTACTTACTCTCGATCCACACAGATGAAGAACCATTTTCTGTTATAAGAATCCAAAAACAAATAAGATCTAAGCACACATACTGATCAATATCCAGAAAGAATCGTCCTGCTGACCATTTTGTTTTTCTGGTGTTTTTTAAATTTTTTAATTTTCATTTGGTCCTAGAGTAACATATGTATTGTTTTTCTGATGGCTACATTCTGTGTAACAAGATGATTTTGGTTTATATGTGAACAGATGAGATAGAACATGATGGAAGGGGCGTCTGTCTCATTATTCAGCATAGCAACAGTAACACAGAGCGTTTAGTCATTTTGGGACAAGTTTGGCAATTTGTCCAAAATCCTCCTGGGACCCTAATTTACTAAGTTAATATCAGGCTGTATCTACAACACTTGAAACAAGTGATGTGTGAATTGTGTTCTTGTCACAGCTCCTCTGTGCCCCCCCCCAGTGTTGTCCTCCTTCCCTTGTGTGTTCTCCCCTCTGCAGGTGAGTGTCATTCTCCCTCTGGTGACTCGGCGGAGGCGCGGCCATGGACGGCTCACCACCGCTCCTGCAGCTTATTCGCTGAGGACCGGCTGGAAATCAACCCTGTTCAGGCTCCCAGTCATCGCCGGTTCGTCCTCGTCACGACAGTGTTAGTTTTCCATTCTCGGCCGCCCTGCCTGGTATAAGCAGAGTTATTCTCCTGTGTTGATATACCTTGTACTCACCGTGCTCGCTTCTCCTCGTTTTCCTCCAGGATTCAACCTGTCGTTCCTCCCGCCTTCCCTCCTTGCTGAAGGGACTCTGGGAGCGAATCACTCGCTCTCCAGTTCCTCATCTCCTCCTCGTGCCACCTCTTTGATTAGACAATAAACACCCCTGGACTTTCCATGTTTTGACTCGCACTCTCTTCTGGGTGGATACATACAGGTTTAGGGTGGAAGGGAGGGAGTTGGTATGAAAGCATGCCATCGCTCTCTGATTACAAAGATGCATTCATCCATTGGTCTATTTGATCCTGTTCTCATTTGTGGGCATATACAGGCCTAGTGTATGTGTGTGCAGGCTGATGTTTTACTGCTCCACAGGGTTTGATCTGAAAGATTGTGAAAGGCTGCATCAATATTCCAGAGGCATCGATCATGCACACACCAGTGTCAGGGTACATCGAGTTAAGATGGGGTGAGCAGGGGTGTGTTTGTTTTAACATGTCACTGCCTACTGCTTGTAAAACCCCTCGTGGAGATATGAAGATCTGCTTTACCTTATAAATGGAGGCACTGGAGCTTTGGTCTGGTTTCATATTGACAGTGCTGCTCATCATATCTGTGGATGACGAGCTGTGTGTGGGAGGCCAAGGTCATCAGGGATCGTGTATGAGTGTGTGTGTGTGTGTGTGTGTGTGTGTGTGTGTGTGTTAGTATGTTCTCATGTGTGTGTGCATGTATTCCTTGGTGAACAGTGTTTTTACGACTTCTTTTATGTACGTGCCCCCTGTGAGTAGGTGTGTGTGTGTGTGTGTGTCATGAAGATAGAGTAGATATTACGAAGTTTAGTTTGATGGCAACAGGAGGAGAGAACTGATGAAAAGAAATAGAAATACAAGCAGGTGTGTTTGCAGATGGTCATGGCAAAGATCAGGTGGCTGCTATTACACAAACAGACGCACATGCACATGCACGCGCACACACACACACACACACACACAGGCCACTGTTTTATACTGGCTTGACACAAACACATGGGATGGTGTGGAAATGTGTGGTCCTGCTGGCCAATATGCACAGTTCACTGAACTACTTATTTAATGTCTGTGTGTGTGTGTGAGTCTGTCTGGTTTGTGTGTGTGTTGAGCACATTGACGAAGTTTAATTTCAAGAGAAAAAGGAACAAGCACTGCTGTATTGTTACATAGAATGTATAGATTTACTTCTACATTTTCTCAATGGAAAGAAATCTGAGAGTAGGACAATATCTTTCTCACCATATTTGGAAATATAAGCAGTTGTCCTTTAGTCTTTAATCCTGTATTGTTAAAATGTATTTATTTGCCGTGACTTTGTTTTCACACAAAACTATTTTACTCTTTCACTTCTCTATAGAGCCAGTAAGGAAGCAATGTTAATTATTTTGTCTTTTACTGCATCATGCTCCATATTCTTTGATAGCAGGTATATAAATATATATATAGTGTAATAATGTTGCAGAGTGTTTGGTTACATTGAACATGAAGGAATTTGTGTAGATGATTATGTAGTAATATTTCTATAATATCTAAGATTAATTTACCCAAAACAATTAAGTTCTCAGTGAATCATTTCTTCTTTCTGCATGGAAAATGCCTGCTATGGTGCATTTTCTGGATCATTTTGGAAATAAATACATTCTTAATTCACTGAAAAAAGAAAAAACTAACTAACAAACATTGGTATACATGTTCAGTGTCTATAGTATATGTGTTGTTGGTCAAATTCCAACATTGTCATGCACATGTTAAAGTAAGAAGAAGATTATAATCCCAGATGTTACTACCAATCCTTGCTTTCTTAATCTGTAAAACTAAAATTAAAATATGGTATCATACTGTACAACAAATAATTAATAATGGTTTAAAAATATTGGCTTGAAATGAACCATCAAATAGTGACCATCCTTCTACTACTAGCTTCATGTAAAAGCAAACGGTTGGCTCATGCATGGACAGAGCGAGTTAAACTAGCTGCACACTGGTACAATATTTTAATGCCACAGCAGCACAGTGCCAATCAACCCCATTCATTTCAACAGCACATTGAATACTCCTCATTAGACCCCTACACAAGTGGAGATAAACAGAATCAATTTCTATAATGACTTAAATACAGAGTTTAGAAGTGGGATAATCTGTGACTTCTTCACAGGCAACCGCTGTAATGGAATTAACACAAATTGAATAATGTGAGTGCCAAGGCTTGTGATATGATCTGCGTATTTAATTAACTTAACTGACATATCCAGTAAATATATACAGAAGGGTACACTCTGTAATTGCATGCTGCAAAATGCAGTTACTAGATGGAAACAGCAGATTGTGACCACTAAAACTTCAGAGGGTGAATAATTTTTCACCCACTGGATCAAGAGTAATAGAGCAGCAGAAGTTTTGTGAGAAATGGTTGACATACAGTGGTTTGCAAGCAGTGAATTCGTAAAAGTGGTTGAAATGGGGTGTTCAGATATTAAAGGATCTCTACCAGTACACTACTATTGATGACAGGCCTATTCTCACTGGTAGCTCCTCGATGTTCACCTGGTAACATTTACGTCAGTCGCTGCAGAGTATGCAGTTTACTAGAAGGGGTATACCTCACATACTTGTGTGCACACAGACTTTCTCACAAGGGACATTATGGATTACTCATGCTCTTCCACCAGCAGGCCTGTGAACCAACACTCTGGCTGTTGGGCATCCCCACCAGTCCCGCCAGACGCTCGGCCAGATCTTACACTGCTGAATGGTTTCAGTTCAGAAATGATGGAAAGGTGTCGCCAAGCAAGGTTAGTGAAAGAGTCTGTGCTCTGGGTTACTGTCTCCAGAATTCTCTTGACCGGGGGTCTCAGAAGAAGCTGTCCGACACCCAAGGTCTTTTTGAGGGTTCATTTCCGATCATATCAAGGCTGCTATTTAAAGGACTACTTGCATTGATGGAAATCAGGTGTTTCCCCTTGTAAACCAAAGATTTCCTCGGCTGAGAAAAATCTCCCCCCGAAGGTTAGCTTGGTCACTGCCCTTGGAGACGCTGCCGTGAAAGCTTCACAGCGGCCTCTTGTTTCTGTGGTGTAAGACCCTTTTAAAAGCTGTCAGTATTCAGCTGGGCATATCGAGGACAGATGCAGTAAAACATGTCCTTAAGCCACTGCCAAAATTTGCATGCGTGCACCCACAGAGACAACAACACACACATACGTGCACACAGACTCGCAAATACACGCCTCCAGATGCTCAGATACATACATCTAAAGGCATTAAACGGGCCACAAAGACATTTCGACGCACAGCTCACATGCTGAACATCACATTAAACAAACTGAGGGCAACACTGAGCAGCAGTAGCTTACATTGAAATGGAAACAGATGAGCACTGGTTTTCCCATGCTGCCACTATATGGTATACGGCACGCCCTTCCTCCTGTTCCTCTCCTCCATCTCTCCCACCTCCCCTCCCTTCTTCCTCTGTCGCTTCACCCCACCCTTTCTGTCTCCCACCCTCCCTTCCTCTTTACCACCATCCATCCCTCTGTCTACCTTCCACCCTTCCCTCCCTTGCGCTCTCTCAGCGCCTTTGCTATTTTCACTTCGTCTCCTCTCTCCGTCTCCTACTGTGAACCTGCAGCAGAGTGATACTGCCCCCTATTTGCAGAACAGGAAACTTTTTTTTTTTCTCTTGTGCCCTTCATCTCTGTGCCAATTTGTCTCACTCTCTTTCATCATCGCTTCACTTCACAAGCCAGTTCGGCCTCATCTCTCTTTTTCATTCTTATGCTCTGCCCCGACTTTCCTGATCTCTTCGTTCTCAGTGAAATTCTTCTGCATCCCTTATGCTCTTTCAGCATTATTGCTCGTTCTTCACATTGAATCATTTTCTATCTATTTATCAATCTATCTATAACTGTAGAATAATGTAATGCATTTTGCATAGCTTTCTAGAGATCATTTAAAGGATCAGCTAACCCATGTCATAAAGAGACATTTTTAGTAAGGTATAATTTGAATAACTAGTGTTGTAGACTTAAAGCACCTCCCACAACGAATACTCCGTTGGTTTTCATCATCCAAAAAAGGACAAGTATACTTATAGGTTAAAATTATAAAGGTATTTGCTATATTGAGTATTGGAGGTTAACTCATATTTTCATAAGTGAAATTATTTTCCTCAAGATGAGCAAAACATTTAGTTCTGTTTGAATTTTTGTTTTACTTTTCAATTTGAATTTGAAAACTGACCATGAGCGAGCATTTGTCAAGATGTATCTTCATATCAACGCATCCAAAAATGTTAAAATATGAATAAGCCAAAGCCTGCATATTTGAAAAGGACAGGATGACTGAACACTAAATCCATAACTTTGCTGCGTGCACACAATATATTATTGATTGGCAAAGCTCCTAATGCACAAAAACGGATGGAGAACAAACCAATGCATGCTACTGCTGATGTACATGTGTAAGTACTACTTGTAACAGGATTGTCATGATGACTTCTTAGGTCATAATATGTCAGTGTTGATTTTACATGCGATTTCACGCAGCAGTTGGGAACCTGGAATTGTATTGGTAAGAAGACTAGCACCAATACCAATACAATAACACAAATACAAATGCATTAAACTCAGCAAATAAAAACAAATAAAAAATGTTTTTTTTAAACAAGGCTGTATTTCGTTGAAAATGTGTGTGTGATATTTTATATTCTGATACAGCCCCTTAGGAAAAAATGCACCAACTGTGACTGCCCTTCAAAATAAAGGCTTTTTAAATAGAAACAGAATGAGAACCAGGTAGTAAAGGATTTTTTTCTCCCACATGACAGGAGAATGATCAGGGTCAGGAGACTTGCAGCGTAGCTCAGGGAGGGATATGAAGTGTTGCTGCAGAAATTAGTTTTTCACACAGGCAGTTCAGTCCTGCTTGAGCTGGGAATTTCACCACTGAGGTGCCTGGAGGGAAGAGGAGTTGAGCTGAGAGTGGAGCTATGGCCTGGTGGCTGCTGGGAGGGAAGAAGAACAACAACAACTAGGCACATGTCTTGGAGGTGTTCGTGGATGCACCTCTCTTCACAACTTGTACAGCAGAAGTGTGGTTTGTGAATTTGATGTGAGCTGCCTCTGGGAGGTAAAGGAGGGAGGAAGGTGTAACAGGAGAATAAAGCAGCTTTAAAGCTGCAGCACCAAGATATCTGCTGTGAACAGAGAAACTTATTAGACAAGGCAGGGAGGATGTGGTGTCCTCGAGACAGGATATTGGCAGACTTGGACCTGGGTCTGGTGACAGAAATCGTCTGTGGCTGTGATGCAAGGATTGCATGGCAATTGGCTGCCTGGAATAACAGCTGAGAGTCTTGCTAGTCTGGGCAGGTGTCCCTCTGGCGCTGTCAGCTCTGATAGAGAGGTCCTACAGAGGACAACATTTGTCAGGAACAAGCCATATCTCACTTTTGTCAAGGTTGAGTTAGAGGTGGTGGGCAGCCATCCAGCTGAATGTGTGCGTGTCGAACACAAAGTGATGCAGGAGCAAAAAGCAGAGTTGGCTGTCCACTGCCCCAAAGAAAGTTTGGTGCTGCCGGGTTAAAGGGTAAAAGCAGCAGCTGGCCTTTGTCTGAGCCCTGTGAGAGAGCCAGGGGAGAAACTCAACTGTCTGTCAAACTTGAACTCACCACATGTAAAGGCTCGGGACCATTTGGGAAACAGTCAGATGTAACAGTTGCATGTCTCTTAAAAGCAGGAATATGGAGTGTTCACCCTTTCTTCAAATTACATTTTTTATTATTTTTAAGGTTGCAGTGGTAGCCAGTTGCAGTGGTGGCACATATGACCACTGCATATAAGTAGTAGCACCCATGTCGCTAATTACCAATACTTGTGAAGGTTTCTGCCCCATGCAGCGGCAGAGTAGAGTGAGACTCAGGCCACACTGTTCTGTGCTGCCCAAGCCCACCGTGTCAGGTCCCATAGTTTTATTACACGATGAGAGGGGAGTTGACCGACAAGGATGATGAAGATATTAGTGCTAAAACCACAATTAAAACTCTGGGTATTTTATACTGTCTCAACGACAGACAGGGCTGTGTTTGTGTGTGTGTGTGTCTGTGTGTGAGAAAGAGAGCGGTGGCACAGGGCCCTGTAAACTTCACAGTGAAGCAACAGCACAAAACGTCTTAAACTCTGTGTAAAATAACACTGCAAGCAGTTTCAAATGCAGAAGTAGTGTGAGGCTGTCTACAGGCATTTGTTGTGCTATGTCCAGTGCAATCGGTAACGGCTCTGTTGTCAAGAGTTTACCTGCTGGGAAAATCTCTAGACTGTGGCATCCCCATTAACAAGAATCCAAGATGGCTCTCATTAGAGCGCATACCTCTGCAAAGGCCCAACGGTGCCCTGAAACCACTTAAATTAACTAGAACCAGATGTTTTGGGGGATCTGCACCAAATTCCACTCACTCATTAATCTGTCCCCTAAAAACGTTCATCAAGAGCCATGAATCCTTCTCTGAGAAATCAATCAATATATTGAATAACATCCAACTCACAATTTTTCATAATTAAAAAAAACTACCGTTCCACCAAATAATCCATCCAGTAGTTTTTGCGTAATCCTGCAAACTAACTCACTTGGTCTTGTTTGACCAGTGACTATTAATGGCTAACATGCTCATTACAGCCCACTGCCATTCATCCTCCTTCTAGGTACAAAAATACTTTACCGCCCAGCTGCCTCAGCATGTCTGTTCCCTGATAATCACGGTGGGCGTTGTAAATGCTGCGGCTCTCTCTCCAGCGTGCTATGACAGCCATATGCGCTGCAGCACGCTAAATAAAACATGAATTAACACAAAATGACTTAATTACTGTTTATCTAAACAGGCTTTTAGGTTTCCGATGTTTTATCGTCTTGCTCAACGAACGCTACTAATGGAAAAAACTAAAATTCCACTTGACCACCTATATTTTCCGTGTCAGCCTGACAGTTCAAACAAGCCTGAATCTGTGGCTGTCTCTAGGCAATGTCTGTGTATGAATCAGAATAAACAAATTTGCAAACTGTCGGACTCAATTACCATCACTCAAAATCCCATACATCCTTACTTTGAGGGGAGACCCTAACTCTACTTAGTTAGTGAAAACAGTTGTAGGTTGAGAATCTGAAAGCATTTAGTCAAGTCTGTAATTTTCCCTTTTGGACTTGAATAATTTACAAAGAGTCTCATTAAGCTATAGCACGGACTTTGTCTGCATCTGTGACAGATGCGTATTTGTTGCATTATGGAAAATGTAGGATCAAGCACTTTTGTGAATGGGACCTCAAAGTCTAGATATCTTGGCGTCAGCTGCAACAATTCTCCACAGCAAGAAGGGTTAAACCCTTTTCACTTTGCGTCATGCTATTACCAAGACTATAGGGATTGTGATGTGGGTTGCTAGGTCCTTTTGTTGGTTGTTGTGTCCAAACTGAAACGTCACAACTATAGCATGGACTGCCAATGAACTATTCATTCACCCCGAGGATAGATCTAAACTTTTGTGATCCACTGACCTTTCCTCTAAAGAGCTACAAATTATCATTCACCTCAGCTGTACTGAGTTTTATACCAGTTAACAAATGTAAGCTTAATCAAAATGGTGAACATGTTAGTATAGCTGGTAAACAACAGCATGTTAGCAGCATCAACAACATTTTCATGATGAGCTAAGCATTTAGCTAAATACTAGTACAGCCTAATTTGATGAGGTTTGGTTGTTTTTTTGTGCTCGTTAACTTTTTAAAATAAGCACTTGTTGGATGATAAACTGGAGCGAACAAATGAAAGCGAAGGAACAGAGGAAAAGAGAAGATGCAACACACTTGATGTAAGAAAAGAGGTAAAGCTAAACAAGTGAGTACTTGGCTTGTTTTTCTCCCATCCTGATCTCCAATATCACGGAGCAGCTTTCATGCTGTGGTCCAAAGGCAGAGTCATACTTCCACAACAAGAGGTGCCTGTATGTTCAAACACCATATGTGTGCATGCATATGTGCCAGCATACCTTCATTAACTTCATCATTAAGAGCTAATGCCGGCCTGTGTGAAGGTTGACTTTCATGCACGCTATAATAAACCCTGATAATCCAATCATGAGAGCTCACCAAACGCACATAGCTGCGAAGTACCAGGAACGAGTGGATGTGCACGCACACACAGACCCCCAGTGTAACACAGTGATGATTCATCTGCCTCTCTTCTTCCCCTGTTCCCTCTACTCTTTCATCACACACTCATCTCTCCATCCATCACACGTTCTTCTGCTTCACTACATCTCCTTGGCTCGCTCATTCTCTCTATGGTTTAATCTCTCCGTTTCTGTCCCTCCCTCCATCTGTCACCCCTGTCTCTCCCAATTCTTCAACCTCCTCTCTTTTCTCAGGCCCCCCCCCCCCCCCTCCACTCTCCACCACCATGACTCCCTGATGCTGTCTGAGACAGCTCCACGTTAGCGGCTTGTTCTGTCTGAACGAGGCAGGTTTTATATACTTTAACCCAGGAAACTGTTTAGGGAGATCTGCCTTCAACACACCTCCACTCTGGTCCAACCGGGATTTCCGAAGAGTATGGGCATCCATGATAATGAAAAATGGTTCTTTAATGAACCTTTTCGTTGGTTATTTCAATTTATTATCTACACAGAAATCCTCATTGTTTCTCTAACCCACTCACCTGATCAATCTGCAGTAGATGAGCTGTTGCCTGTGGTTCTGTCTGATGCGCCAGGGTTTCACAGATTGGTTTCTTTCATTTTGAAAGGTCAGGATTTCAACTCACAGCAGTAGAGTAGGAGTCGGTTAGTAGCCAGTGTGTTCAGAGAGTAGTTTAGATAAATGCATGTATTGAGTCTTTTGCCAAGAGGTAGGTGAGCAGATTGTAGGGCTGTCATTTTTCCAAAAAAAAATTAAGATCAAACTAATTGGACATGGCAGGCAAGCATTCGCAAATGATGATGGGTCATCGAGATGTTTGAAGAGACTGACCTGTTCGTTGTCTCTTGCCCCCAGCTGATGTTGTATGACTCGTCACACACTGTGTGTATCATGTTAGGAACATTAGGAGATGCCTGATTAGCCGAAGTGACATCTCTCAACTGGGAAAGACATGAAGGACTGAGCTACAGCTAAACATACAGGCTATTTAAGGACGTGTTGGAAACATGAAATTCAATTGCAGTATAATTCAAATGCAGTATAATATCTGATATTTATCTGATAATATCAGATAAGCTCAGCAGAATCACAGATTTGCTTTTTCCTGCACAAAAGTTTTCCAGAGTTTCTCTGAGGAGCTGCAGAAAGTACTGGGTCAGGTTTAACACATCCGGTGGAATAAAGCAGGTGAGGCAGGGTGAATTAGCTGAGTCAAGGAAAAAGGGTAGAAATTCATTGGCAGGACATATGTGCGCAATTATCCAGGCTGCAGACTTCAATTTATAATCACCTCCTGTAGTGCGACAATCAGACTTGGTATCACCTTATCACCATTTCCCTTATCTCTGTTCCTCGCTCCCCCCTCTCTCAGACACACACACAGATTTCTGGCAGTGTGAGGTGTTAATGTATTCTCAGAAAATTAATTTGCTGAGCTACTCTAATAGGTACCTGTGAGGGGGAAGGCACATGAATACAAAGAACGGGGAAAGGGGAAATAAAAGAGCAGGAAGTAAGACAGAAAGAAGGGGGGGGGGGCAAGTAAGGCATTGCTAAATATTACATTCAATAAATAAACAGAAAAGCAGGTGCACAGAGCATCTTTTTCATCCGAGATACCCGAGGAAAGAATGTACTACTTCTTCATTTCGAATCACTACCCTGTGTGCTTTTTCTCTCATTCAAAACTACTCCTGCAAAAGCTTCAATATTTAAGCAACTACTTTTCACTCAGGGAAAAGACTTACAAAACGACTCACTGTACCTCAGAACTAAAGGGAACAGAGGCAACCATACAGTGACATATGCAGACTCACATGTACACGTCTCTACATCTGAGAAACACACATGCAAATGTGAACATGTGTTCAGGGCAATGTCGTCACTGCCTGATTCTGCATCAGCTCCTTATGCAGAACCTGGCATTTGAAACTAATAGAATGAGGGAGGGATCTTCTGTCTCATTGTGTGTGTGTGTGTGTGTGATTGTGAGAGAGCGAGAGAGAGTATGTGTATGTATGTGAGTTAGTGCTGCAATTGTCAGGGCCATCACTTCTGAAGTAAGGTTGGAAATACGGTTTTGAATGGGATTTATGCCAACAGCAATAAATACAGGGCACTGAGCAGACACCTGACATATTCTTTCTCATAAATTAACATGATCTCTTATTTAATTACTTGTTGTGAACATGCATTAAATGTAAGCAACATTCGTCCATCACAAAAAGTTAAAGCAACATTTATGTTTCTTCATTAGGAGCGAATGTTGACGTTGACATTATTGCAGAACTTATCACAAACACACTATTAAGTAGCAAAGTCTATAAAGATGTTTTGATTACTGTCCAAGGAACATTTTCCTCCTAATAGTGAGTTTCTATTTCTTCAGCCGATCCTCTATTTTCTCTCTTACCTTACATCAGTCTTTCTGCTTTCCCTTTACCCAACCTCATAACTATTGTCATTACAGTTAAATCACAGTGAATCTTTCACAGCTCTGCCAATCTTACAGTCAGAATTACAGTTTTGCTCCTCTGTCCTTTCTCTCATTCAGTTCCTACGCCCTTAAGCTTATTTTTCCATCTCTTCAAGTCTCTTTCTGCTGCCGTATCGCCTTCTTTCCTTCTGAAAAGTAATATATGTGGTTATGAATTGAGCGTTCTCTCTCACTCTATATATATATATATATATACTCCAATATATATATATCTGTGACCACACATACACATCACACCTTTCTGGCTCTTTCTCTGTCCCTTTTATTCACACACACCCATAGCAAATAACAAAATTTTTTCACAATTTGATTGTTTATGCAGGTATTTTAAACATGGGTGAATCTGCTTAAAAATTAAAAGGACCTCTTTCCCATCGCCAGCTGATAACTTGGCCTTCTCTTTTTTTCTTTTACATCCCAAACATATTGGAATTTTTTCGAGTTAACATTAGAAACTAACATGGCTTTCAGGGCCTTTGATATAGCAGTATCAAAGGCATAGCACCAGAAATAAGCAACAATGAGCATGTGCACTGAGCCAGATGTTGGTGGGTGTCGTGAATTGGTTATTTGAAAGGGCTTTAGACTCAAGACGGTCATGTCATTAAGAGGGTGCTGCTGTCAGCGTATCCGAAAAAGGTTGAGTAACAGACTACTCTGCCAGCTTTGAAAGAAATGCATGTGAATGTGATGAAGTTAGTCAGACAGTGAACCAGGTTGGACAGTTGGTAGGTTTGGTTGCTGGAGGTGGTTGGAAAAAATTGTCCAGAGTCTGTGGAACCATAAGAAAAGAAACCAATTTCGATTATTGTGGTTAGAGAGACTCAGACAGATGGTTGAGGAGTAGGTGCTTTGAGTCTGTTAAGACTAGTGAGCTTGTCTTAATGTGTTATAATTACATTATACTGTTAGTTAAAGTGTAACTTGGCTGAAGTGTCTCACCCGTGGACATCAATATAGTGCCTTGAGATGCAGGAGGTGAGGCTGAAACACCAACCCCCTTTCACAAACACACCTGATATACCGATTTGCTTGTTTAATCTAAGTTATCTGGCTATGATCTACAACTCCAGTAGCAGAGCACACACTTTTGTGACAGAAATGATGTATGAAGTAGAGGCTACTTGCCTCTGGACCTCAGGTCGTCCTAAGCCGCTTCAGCTGCTAGGACAGGCACTGAGACAGCCAGCGGTTCACAGTGTGTGTCTGTGTGTGTGTGTGCATGCTGACTCTAAATGGTAGACGATGTGGTGGTTAAGAGGTTTAGTTTCAGCCTATATTTAAAATTTAGTACAGGTTTCCAGATTCCCAATCCCTAGTGGTCGCTGGTGGCAGATGATAGATTTTTACATTTATAGATGTATATCTATATATATATAAGCTATATATGCAGTATTCAGTATATGCAGTATTCCCCTTATTATCATTTTTGTATTAGACATTTGTATAGAGAAAATATTCTGTTGTTATTGAGACCAGCCCCTGCAAAGTGACATTCATACTAGTGAAACGTCATCTGCGTCTTGCCAAAATGAGAAGAGAAGATTGATACCACTCTCAGAACCAGACGATAACTTTAGCGAAGCATGAAGACCATCATATCATGACCATTTACAACAACCTCCTGAATAGTGCTCACATTTAGATTCAGGAGCACAACAGTACTAAAAGCAGAATCTGTAACATTGGCAACATTCTAACTGTCGGTTGTCGAGTTGCGCTAATGGAAAAGGTAAAAAATAATTTTCTTTAACCTTTTGGACAGAGTAAAGCTTTCCGTTTCCCCACGGCCCTTCCCCGGCCATTAGCCAAACTGATCGGCTGCTGACTCAAGCATTATTAAACCTAATCCTGCTTCACAATAACAGATTGGAAGGAAACATAAAATGATGACAACGTAGTTTAATCTAAAGTCACTGGACTCTATGTTTGTGTCCTGTGGAAGCCTGCAGCCACACACACTAATACCTCTGCACTGAGGTGGCCGTAGTAGTGAGCTGAGCTTGTGTTTGCATAGAATAGATAGAATTTTGATTTGAAATATGCAAATAAAATGCATAGCTATTTTCAAGCCTTTAGATGCAGATGGCACGTGGACACACACATGCACACACAGTTATACAACCATTTCATTTATATTGAGATTTGCTCTTTCACCCTGAAAAAAACAACATGATTAATTGTAGATTGAAATACAGTTTGTAATGGTGTTGGGGTCGGGTATGCACAGAGTTCGATTAATGGATATGTGTTCCGATGTGAAGGATGTGCTCGGTGCCACATGCATGTAAATTAATTCAATTATCTCACAAAAGAAAAGTTGTCATCAGGGTTCTGCAAGAAGCAAAACAACATCTAATGTTCCAGTTTATGCAATGACTTAGTATGAAGAGGTGTCAGTACATGCAAATTATCAAAAGCTGTTTATATTCACAGCAGCAGTATTATTGTGAAACCGTAAATATAACCACATATTTTTCATGCAAATACAATAGCTTCATTTAAGTTAATGAATGCATCTTCTACCAGGAGTAGATCAGTTTACAGGAGTCATTAAGGATTCAGGTTGACTTCCTGTTCATGCATGTACAGAGAAAACACTTCAACTTCGAATCTTGGTCTGTTTATTTTCACTTCATCTTTTCTTTCATCTCCCTCATGAAATAAATCGCACAGCATCCTTTCCTCACTGAGCCTCCAGAGGACCCCCCCCATGATCCTGTCCAACAGCTGTCACACATGTCCATGCACCTTCACATGAACATTTAGCACATTCAAGTTTGTTTTTTTAACATTGATGGCCCCATTAAATATATTAATTTAAAAATTATAAATAATTTATTAATCAAATTTTAGAGACATCCATCAACTATCTATGCCGATTATCCTTGATCACAAGGGGGGCTGGAGCCTATCCCAGCCGGCGTTAAGCGAGAGGAAAGTAAACTCTGGACAGTTAATACTTCTGTGCTTTCCCATCTAAATCGCTGTCATTCTTGTTCCGTTGAAACAGTTTCAACTGTTTGATGACTCACCCTGTACTATGCAGCATTCACTCATTTAGCTTTCAAGTATGATGCTTTCTAGGCTATAAATTCTGCCTGTTAGGGACGTCCGCTGTCACATTCATCTGTTAAATCTGCAGGTGTAAGCAAAGGTGGCAGGAGTTGTTGATGACAAGCAATTTTCTTTATATGTAGCTGCTAGATACTGTCAGCTCTACGAGGAATCGTAACACACATATATGGCTATTGGCTGCAACAAACACTTATCGATATAGGTTTCTGTTTGTCACACGTAAATATATGGAATCAAATACCGCTCTGTTTCCCTTCAAACACAGATGATGTTTAAGCTTTATGTACTTTGACAGAAAAAAAGGCTAAAAGAACAAAATTATTGGCGGAGTTATACACTCCTAATCAAAATCTTAAGACCAGTTAAAAAATTGCATGAATTTGCATTTTGCGCTGTTGAATCTTAGGAAGGTTCTAAGTAGAGTTTCAAAATGCAAAAAGAAGAAATGGGAACAAGAGCCCAAAAGTTGTGAGCAGGCAATTTATTGAAAACAACAATTTAACTGAAGTAGGCTGTTCATCAGCTGATCCAAAGTTTAAGACCACAGCTCAAAAAAACCTCCTAAAACTGAAATTAAAGTGTCAAAAACTGACTCAGTAATGAGTAGCTCCACCATTATTGTTGATCACTTCAAAAATTCGTTTTGGCATGCTTGATGCAAGTGTTTCCAAAAGACTATTGCTAATGTTGCGCCAAGTGGTGAAGATGGCTTCACGAAGGGCATCCACTGTCTGGAACTGAAGTCCATTTTTGTAAACTTCCCTTGCCATCCATCCCCAAATGTTCTCAATGGGATTAAGATCAGGGGAACACGCAGGATGGTCCAAAAGAGTGACGTTATTCTCCTGGAAAAAAGTCTTGGTCAGACGGGCATTGTGAATTGGAGCGTTGTCCTGCTGAAAAACCCAGTCATTATCACACAGACGAGGGCCCTCAGTCATGAGGGACCTTTTAACAAAAGATACTTCAGCAATATATAGTGACTTCAGAAGAAAAACAAACATGGTGGAGGACCAACGCGGTCACCTAGCCCCACTTGTTCAGATTTTGAGCAAAATAAAAATATATGTATGAAGTCGTAGCTGATAAGGCAAAATAAGCTTTTGCGGCTTGAGCTAGCGGTGAATTGGAAATGTAACAGATGGAAACATCTGGTTGGTGGAGCTTACCAGTCGGCTCGCTCTGATTGGCAGTTGTGTGTTGATGCTGAGTTTGATGTCAGACACTAAAGGATTACATACATAATAAAACAAACATACATTTATTTACAAACCCTCTCCTTTCTCATGAATGTTGTAAATATTGTTAGTTTGTTGATGTGCTCGGAGAGGGATCCCTCACATGCGGCTTAGAGGTGTCCATTTTCTTTCCCCCGGGTTTAAAGAGGTATTTTCATAGTTTTTCCTCAATCTGGTCGAGGGTAAAGATCAGAGGATATCCACTCTGTAGAGATTGTTAAAATCAAAAGTGAGAATATGGGCAATACAGTTAAATTGTATTTGCCTTTGATTAGATCTCCTTCATTGTAGTTTTTAACTTGTCTCTATTTTTAATAAAGGTAACAATATTATGTTATTTGTAAGTGTTTGCAATAAATACACAACTCTTACTAAAGTCTATAATAACTGAGACAAAGCTGCATTTTCTGCAGACCACACATTACTGTTTTGTTCTGGTTTTAGCTATCTGTAATCAAACTGAACCGTGTGAGCTCAGATGGTATCTCAGATGGCAACGAGTGAAGCTGGTTTGACATATAGGTTTCTGTCAGTTTTAGTAAGCCTCTGCTACCATTGCCATAGAAAAGAGGCTTGTTGGAGAAACAAATTAGTGGTGGGTTATTAAGCAATCATTATCATAATTGGATTCAACTCAAACCAAAAATGTAAACATTTCATGAGCGGATTGTAAAATCATCATCATAATTACCACTGCAGGCGATCAGGTGTTTCTAGCTGAAATGCGCCTTTGGAGTTAAATATTCTCATTGACCAGATTTAGCTCTTCTGCATGATGAGTACATTTTAAATTCATGTACCTGCTGTATCATACCCTACCCCCCCCCCCCCCCATTTTCAACACATGTTCACAACTAAATAAGATGTGAAATATTGATATAAGTGAATATAAGTTGCCATGTTATGATATTGAAATAGTCCAAGCACATACTCAAAATGAGCTTCCTCTGCCAAAATCTCTGCCTCAGATAAGGGGCAACCATTTAGGACGTTGTAGTAAAAGGCCTGCTCCAGTGTGCAGTCTCCGATTATACAAATCAGGTTCTAAGGAAAGTATCCATCACATTGATAATGAGAAGTCTCAGAAACATGTCACGAACATGCCGCTGGTGTTTAAGTGTCGAGAGCTTCCTGGAAATAAGAGCAGTTGGAGGGATGAGCCGTATGGCGGTAAATCAGCGGTCATAGGAGAGCAGTGTGACTTTTGTTTTTTTGAAAATGTCACAGACTATTGGTTTGTTAAGTATGGTTGATGTGTCATTGTGAACTGTTTTCCCACACCTATATCTAAAGATCAACCTTGAAAGAGCAGTTTCTTAGCAACAGCTCCAGGACGGGCATTTACAGGCAACCGATGGGGCTGAACCCTTTGCTGTGGCTCTGCACTTCACACATCCACCTGTTGAAAGTAATTACTTCACATTATCCATCAGCGGATTTATTTCAACGCACGCACTCATGCACGCACAAACACACACACACACACGAGGAAGCATTTGGCACTTGCAGGCCTTGTGGGGCGAACAGTCTGATCCAGGGCCCTGAACGCTCATTAAACCCCAGCTCGACCTCTCAAACACAAGCTATCGATCCGTTAGGCAAATCTCTCTCTCTCTCCTCCGGTCACTCTCTCAAACATAACCTTCTCCACACCTGTCTCTCAAACAATTTTTTCTACTAATGAGCTTCGAGGTGGTATGAACACACATGTTGCATTTTGAAGCCCTGCTCTGTCATGTTCTGTTTGTGTATTTCTCCCTCTGTGTTTTCTGTTTCCTGTTTTATTTTGTAGACTCTGTTCCTTGTGGGTTGTTTCTGTCTTCACTTCCTGTCTTGGTGATTGTCTTTCTAACTCATGTGTTGCACCTGTGGCCAATTACCCCTGCCTTCCCTGTGTGTATTTAAGCCTCTGTCCTTCCCCTTGTCCGCTGTCGCGTTGTCTGTTATTCCTGCTGTTTTCCATGTTGCTCTTCTTGCGCTCTTGCGCTCTTGCTGTGTTGCTGTTCTGGTTCTGGTTCTTCTTGTTATTCTTGTCAGTGTTCCATGGTGTGGTCCTTTCCTGCATTCCTTCCCTGTTCTGAACTCCCGATCCCCTTGTAAGTTTCCTTGTGTTCTTGTCCTCTAACCCTAACCCTCTTTTTATATTAAATACTCTTTTGTTAAACTACCTCTGCTCCTGGGTCCATCTAACTTAACACAACCCTGACATGCTCTACACACATTCATTATTCCTGAGAACATCTAATAACCAAAATTTCAATGAAATAATTTGCAAAGACTCCATAAATAGTTGTTTCAGCCCTGATTGGAAATTTGTTAATGTCAAATCTCTAACCATACAAACAATTTGAAGAACAATATGGCTGTTTTAACAATTATCTTGTCCCAATAAATGTAATCCTTTCAAGAGCAAACTGGACCAAACCTTCAAGACCATGTAAATCGAAATCATTCAATGTCTTTTGTGTCTTAACATGCTACATGTCAGAAAGTGATTCCTGCAAACAACTGAAACGAAGGGGAAATATTTCAGGATTTTCAACCCTACTTTATATACTTTTTTAAGCAATCAAGTCTGCCTGGGCTGTTGTCAACGCATTGGTGGTGGTATTGAAAAAATATATTTTGAATTGCTTTAGAGGGTCTTTTAATGTTTTTATCACACACAAATAGGACAGGACAATTCAGATGAAACATGGCAAGGGGGCAAAAATCTTAACGCAAAATAGTTTTACGAAAAGAGGGTTTATCCACATTATTGCTAAGCAGAGTGGGCTATGTGAAGTTGTGAAATGCTCCACAAACACAGAAGCAAGGGTGCGGGAAATGTTGTGTGAGAAACAAAGAGGCTCACGATATTTGTACTGATGGTTAGAAATGCTTCAGTTTGTTGCTTTGGGTTTCAGATAGTGAGGATAAGCACTACCTGGCCATTTGGAGACATTTCTCCAAATGGCCAGAAATTTCACACAGATGTTTTTTTCAGCAAAATGTAGGTGTAATCTTGTGATTTTACAGCTTCTTCATTTTCAGAAACTATGAAGTAACTTTACAAATGATGTAAACACACATTCTGGCCCGACAATTCTTCTGTTACATCCCTGTTTATCTGTGTAGGGTACACTGCACAATCCCTAATTTGTATGTGAATACACCTCAAATAAATGTCTCAGGAGAGTTCTATCAAATAAAAAAAATGAGCAGTTTTATTAGTTTTAAGACAAAAGACAATTTAGGTCAGTCTGCCAGTGAAAAACATTAGCATCACATTTGAACAGACAACAAAAGCTACATTAATTCAAACTTATACCACCTGTCAGAAGAATTTTACATGACTGTGAAGACGCCTACTTGGTAAATTCAAATAAAGCTATGATGCTAGGGATGAAATATGAGGAGTTTCTCTAATTCAGCACGCTAGCTGTGATCGCAGAGATAATTTGAATGCCTCACCGAAACCAGCACAGCATGATGTGTTTTAGGTTCACTGTCACACTCCTGTGTTTGGTAAATTCACAGTGTGATCCATTAAAGACAGGGTTATACAAAATCAAAACATCCTGTCTTGTTGAGTACGAGCTGGCAGCTAATATTACACGCAGCATGCACTATTCCACACAATTATCCTTTTCCAGTAGGAGATATTTTGTCACAGAAGGAAAAGCATTGGTGTAGATAATAAAAGCAATGATGGCTGAATTTTCTTTAGCTGCTTTTTTTTACAGAACATCAAAACCGACAAGCACACCAAAACTCCTGAAACTCTTTGTCTTTACAAGTTGACACATCTTCGTTGGTGTCTCCTTCATGTATGGCTCACCTCGTTCTTATCAAAATATTTGTATTCTTTTGGTCTTCCATGCATGTTAGAAACGTCAACATGTCCACTTACACTTGGTTCATCCTCCAGAGAATCTCTTGCTGTGCTCTCACATAGATTCACTCGGTCATTATCTAGACATTATACAAGGGAGCTGGCAGGAGAAAGACTGTCCGCAGCAACGTACTTGCGATCTCATATACTCGGGACAATATCAGGAGATTATCCCGAGATCAGTACTTGTCTAGAAGGAACATTATTGGTAACACCTGTCCTTTTACTGTAGTTAAAACTGGACACGAAAGAAAGTTGGTTGTCAAGATTTGTGGTCAGTGTATAGTTAAACAGTGAGGGATCATGTCCTTTTTGCAGTATATAAAACTTATGAGCCATTTTTCCATTAATATGGATTAATGTAATAGTGTTATCATTAAAATCCAAATTCCCATTAATGTCTCAAGAGTGCTTGTTGGTGAAATAATTTAGTTGAGCTTCTTTTTACGAGCTTTGATCACTTTGTTATGTACTTATGTCCGACTGAAGGCCAGACGTCAGCCTAGAGATTTGGTATTTATAAATGGGCAAAATCCTTAAGCCATTAAGAGGATTTTGAATTTCATATTTATTTAATCATTTGTTTATTTTTAGACTAATTATTTTTTGACTTTGGCCTTCAAGTACTGCTTCGTCTAACTCTCTGTTTCCTATCATATTTTAAGGAGGCTGGTTTAAATGAATGAAGTCCCATAAGACTCATGCTCGAACACTGAACACAAGAGCATGGAGAATTTTCCTGGCTAGAAAAAGAGGAGAAATTAATGATAGAATATGAATCATCATACAAGTGGTTTCCTGATAACAACTCAGATGTGTGTTCCTCAGAGATTCAATGGAAGTAAATGCAAGAAAGAATAATGAGCAATGCGAGGGCTTGGTTGTGTTAGTGCCGACTCCCAAATGGACAAGACTTTCAACCAACATATGGTGTTTTTATTTCTTATACCATCTACTCTCAAGATGGAAGAATACTTACACAAGGTTACTTTTATTGTTTACCAGTGTCTGATATATTCATCTTGTGCCGCTTCTCTCTGCGGTGATGGATTGGGCCTCTTTGGGAAATAATGTGTTTGGCGAGTTGTTTTGTGTAATGATGAGCATGGACAGCTTGGTGTATGGAAATCTTTCTGCATTAGCAATTAATGATCCCTTTGAAGAATCTTTTTTTTTTCATAATTTCAGCCTCAAACTAACAAAACATCTCAAGAAACTACTGAAGTGCCCGTTGTCAACCTGCCTGTTTGGAACGGGATGTTCTCTTGGCCTGCGTTGATGCTCCGGAGCCACTTCAGAGTTATTCCTTGCCTGCTGTATAATGTATAATGTCACTTTTTATTGTGTGTCTGCTGGACATCGTGTGCAAAGCTTTTTATAAACAGTCTATGGGGCAGAGTGAAGTTAGAAAAGTGAAATGAAACTGAGTTTGCTTTACTGTTGTCATGGCTCCTGTGGCTTTTATATAGGTTTGAATAATTAAATGAACTTTTTTCATTCATAACATGTCGTCTTTATCCGAGGTCTGTAAAGCATTCTACAGAATCTTCAGACCCAAGTTTGCAAGGTTTCCAAATAAAAGCTCTGCACTCCTGCTCGATATTAAGCAGTGCAGCAACAGAATGAATGTTGTGCTTTTTACTTGAAGACAACTTCCTGAAGAGATGGTAATTCTATGAATGTGTGTGAATGACCCAGTTGCCGACCACCCCTTTAATCTATCCAAGGACGCAGAAAAAGACACCTTCAACTTGGTGCTCAGACTAAAGGCACATTTCTCCACCCCCACTGGCTACTACAGACTGATGGTCACTTGTTTATTCAAATGTTATTATATTCATATTGAATGTATCAAGTATCCAAACATAATAAATTCGACACTACACTTCCCTAGACAACTAAGAGTAGGCATACATTCCAGACAAAGACAAACAGAGTGTGAGAGGAAAGAAGCACAATGTGTTCAAGATGAATAAAAACATGTTGAATTTCATTATTCTAGTTAGATGCCGGCTTGTGACAGTTGCTGTTGTGAACTTGAGCTGACACGCTCGGTTTCGCGCAGGACACCGGCCACAACAGAGACCAGCAGAAGGGCCGAGAGGGAGAGCAGATGTTTGACACCCGTCCAGTCATAAACTGTTCACTACGCTGTGAAGTTAGCATGGCACGCTATCAAAGTTTCCAGGGTGTAGTCAGCCAGCTGTCATCTGAATCCTCCTCATCAGCTTTGTGTCCACAGTAGCACGTCCTCAGACACACACACACACATACTGTGAATATTCTGGTCCAGGCTCTCGTCATCTCACTATAGCAACTTCCTCCTGGCTGTTCTTGAATGTGTCATTACCATAGGTAATTACAACTACTTTGAAGTTTAACCTTTTCTAAGTTGATGTACCCACGTCATTCTTGCTGTTCTGGGTTTGCTACCTCATGGTCGATGCACTTAATTGTAAGTCGCTTGGATAAAAGTTCACTTGTATGAAATGTAATTGAAGAAATAGTACAAATGTTTTTCATGTATAGTTTTGCTATGTATAAATGAATAATAAAACAGTCTAAGGTCAACGCCTCTGTGAATTGAAGACGAACAATTTAATAGAAAATCATTAACACGCATTAACGCAATGGATGGCACATATATTATTATTTTAATAACAGCACTCAGTATACTGCATATCTCTGTCAAGCCCCAACAGACAATAACAACAATTACTCAGAAAGTTCCCTAAATTTGCCAGATTTTCTGCCATCCATGTTTAGTTCCGAAGCTTTATTCACCACCTTTTACCCGGTTCTAACAATAACTCGCACCCACTATAGTGAATCAACAAATACAGTGTCTAAATAATGACTATATGAGGATGCAGCTGTAACAGCATCCATCCAGTTATGAGCGAACATAGGTCACAGAAAAATAGCTTGCTATAGAAAGTGGGATGATTTGGGCTGACTAACACACAGCCCTATTGAGCTGCACTGAAAATATAAGGGCTATCGACCCGAGCGTGCCCCGGTGAGCTTTGCTGAGCTCAATGAGGGATGTTGTAAAGGTCAGGGTGCAGCAGTTAATCTGGAGCGTGCTGAAACAGAGCCAGCAGGAAGGCCAAGGAGAGTTTATACCATCTCTCTCCCCACTCTCGCTTTTACTCACATGCACACAATCTTGTTCCCTTCTCTCTTTACCCTGAAAGAGATGTTGCGTTGTGCACGGAGTGCTTGTGGAAAGCCTAGGCCTGATTTAATCTGTGCAGCAGATATTGAGCATTTTCTCATTCCCCGGCCAGGCAGTGGATGCAGCTACATTCTGCCCGAGAGAGACGGACAGAAAGAATGGGACAAGGAGAAATGAGGAGAGCCGGAAAGAGTGGGATTAAACTGTCACTGACACAACTAACTAGACATAGTATGACAGTCCACACTTCACCCACAACCTGTCCAGCCTACACAAGAAAGGAATGGGCAGAAACTTTATTGATGACTGAGAAGAAATTGAGGAGGAGGAGGCCACATTCAAGGTCCTGAACATAATGATGACACTGACTTTGTAGGTAACGATCTTTTTAACTTGTTGTGGTCGATACATGATGTTCTACTCATTCATCTTTTTATTGTTATTCATATTTCCCTCTATAACAGCAGTCACTGAGTAGATGTTATCTTAGCACCATCTTTATCTTAGGACAGAAAGATACAGGTAGGGTGGTGGTAGAGGAAGCTTTCAAAGGGACAGTTGGATAAAAGAAAACCTCCAGTTGTTCACATCAAATACAAAGTTAATGTTTGCGTTGCATTAATCGTGTTTTGCCATATACTAATTTTTGCTTACTTGCGGTACTTGGGCGAGTAAACACAACCAGTAAATAGAGCTATTGACTGTTCACCAGGAGCTGTGTTTTGAAGACTGCCATTTTCAGCACTACCTGAGCTGACCCGTGGCCAGTTTGATGACCTACTAGCTTAGGTCAGTGCCAGGACCTGACACTGAATTTCATATTAACCCTGATTGGCTTTACTGACATCACAAATATTAAAATATTTCAATGTACTGAATTAAGTCAATGAAGTCAATTCTACCCCTATTGCATCGCATTATGGGTCAGGGCAAGACCGACAGAAACAGAAGAACAAGACGACAGTGCAACAGTGCCAGGGAAGAGAAGATAAAGAGTGGACAGAGATGGTTCATAAGGTTTTCTGGAGGTTGTTTCTCTTTGTTGTGGAAACAGAAAGTGACAAACTGAATAACAATGTCAGGAAACTAATAAAAGTGACAGTACTTTTGCTCCATGGACCTCAACCCTGTCCAGTCTGTGCCTAGAAGAGGGAAATTAACTGTCTGTCCATTTCTTTAGTGACTCGTCGTTTCCTGATGCCTCCCAGGGCATGCTAGGAATCTTAACTAGAGCCATACCACAGAGTGACAAAGTCAAACACAAAGAGATGGCAGAGGGAGGAAGAAAAGAGAGGAACACTGGGGAATGGCGACACTTAGGTTTGCCCTGTTTCACTCCAAATCAAAATTGAACTGTTCAATCTGATTGCTGGTTCATTCCAAAGATGTATCAATACAGCCAAGGGGAAAAAATGCACCTAATTAGGAAACTACATGTATGGCTTGTAGGACTAGTACTTTTAAAAGGGACAGTTCACCTAAAAATGAAAGTCACACATTATCTACTAACCTATATGCCGATGAGAGTGTGGGGTCAAGTGTTTGAGTCCACAAAACACTTTTGGAATTTCAGGTGTAAACAGCATTGCAGCCAAATCCGATTCAATTGGACTAAATGGTGACTGGATAGGCTAAAAAACATGACAAAATGGCACCTTTTTGAGTTGAAGTGGAATGTCGGGGCTTATACCTGCTTGGATGACACCACAGGATCAGTATGGAGGCTTTTATTTGATTGTTTGTCGTTTTTTTTGTATGTTTGAAAATAGATCACCATTTACATTGTATTTGGCTGCAATGCTGTTTACCCCTGAAACTCCAAAATATTTTTCTGGACTCAAATCCTTCACCCACCCCTCCATCGACATAGTGGTGAGTAGATAATGAGTGAATTTAAAATTTCCAGTAAACCTGCATTATAATTGATGCTATTGGCGAGTCGAAAGTGGTCTCAAGTGTGTTTACACTTTTTCAAAACAGTGTTTGTGGTCGTAGCTGGTGATAACAAAACACCAGAAAAAATGTTTTGAGGCATCTCCTTCTAGGCCTTCCAGAGATGACATGACATTGATAATGGGACAGATGCAACCAAAAACATAACGTCTCTGGTCATGGCTGATGTAAAGAAGAAAGGGAAGTACCATTTCCGTGCAGAAGTCACATAATATGATAATTTGTTATTTTATCTAATTGACACCAATGTTATTTCAAGTATCCGCCTGCAAAATTCTGGGACTTGTAGTAAAATGTCCAGGCCAAATTATCTAGGACTAAAATCATCCATAACTGGACTGATTTTGCCTTTTGGTAGAAATCATCCATAGACACAACAGTGATATGAATTACATTGTAAATCTCTCGTGGCTGACACTTACATACAGTACAACTAATTTCACATTGAAAGTTGTGTGCAAATGAAGAATGTTAGAATTTACTCTTTTACCTCTGCTTTGGTCACCAGCTAGTTACAAGCTTTTGTTTGTATTAATGGCTCTACATTAGAAGCTGTGGGCTGCTGCTACAATAAACAGAACACAATTAGAATGAAGTTGTGGACTACAAAATGAAAATAATTAGTTGGAGATGATTACATGAATATCCTACTTCTATATGCTATATAATCATGTCTTTAATAAAGCTCTACAAATTGTAAACAGCAAGCTTGCCATTTTAAACTTAAGCATTCAACAGCAAATGCTTGTTCTGCACCTAAACCGTCATCAAGAGGAAAACAAACACAAGAAGCCTGAGGGAGGAGAAAAAGTGTCAGAGTAGAGTTGAGTCATAGGGAGAGGGTTTTATCACATTTTCTCAGTGAAACAACTGGCACAGAGGAGATTTCAGAAAATGGATAGGGCCCTGCCAACAGGCACAGACCTGTCAACACACTCTCTCTCTTCTAAGTGACCCAAGAGCACCATCATGCATACTAACAGTTTTGTGTAGAATCAAGAAATGAGAAATGTTTCCTTCTGATGACAGTATGGCACTGCTCGAACAAATGACTTAACCTTTGAAGATGTTTAATGCAATTAGAAAATGTTCCTCACACAGAGCAAATCAGTGAGTGGAAAAGTGGAACTGATCTTAACACTTTGACTCTATACTGGCACAGAGCCACTGCTTGAAAACGTGATGTATCAATGAAACCCCCAGCTTGCATTTTGAAACAAGCCTCTCTCAGTGATAAGTTGGTAGAGAAGTTTATCTGTCTCTAAATATTCAAAGCAGTTAATTTAATATGAAGAGATTATTAGGTTTTGAGTGTTGCTCAGCCAAAATATTAATTGAAGAAGTCATGGTGCGGCTCACATTGTGATGGTTTTTACTTTGTCAAATCTGTCACCTTTTAATTAGTGAAATTATGATCATAACCACATTCCCGTGAAACAAACTAATTCCTCTCCAATGAAAATATTAATTTGGACATGTTCAGCTGCATTTACACTGATACAACACCAGTTAAAGAAGTAAATGAATGGTACTTGATATCATATTGGTCTTGTGCATTGAAAATAACTACAGCTGTGTGATCATCTTCTAATGTTAAACTTGACAGTCATAGAGTAGGAGCCGCATTTAAGTTCATTTTTATGTTTGTAATTTACCAATTTTTTCTTTTTGTGTTTGTTAAAGTAAAGTGTGCATGCCCCACAGTGGAGGAGGGCGCCCTTATAGGTTGGTGGGAATGGTGCATGGTGGGAGAGAGAAAGCAGGTTACAGTAGATACCGTCTTTGACCTCAGTCTCAGCCCTGCGAAAGCTTCAGCTGGTGAATGGCATCGGCAGGTGTAAATTGTTTTCATATTATGTTTATTTTGCAAAAAATTCATAGCAACAGTAAACAATACGCTCTCTCTGGATCCATTCTTGGAAACAAGGCTGTGCGTCTGACATACTGCACCTGAACTCTCTATGTGGTGCAAACGATAGGACATCGGAATAGGGGTTAGAGGGAAAACCCTTTAGGAAACAACATCAGGAGTTGTTGCCACTCCACATAGTTGATCTCCAATTAACAGGCCAGAAGCGTTCTTTTCTATAAATTCAATGGGATTTAAAGCTTATTGCATTTAGTCATGTAGTCCCATAGACTTTCATTGACTGAGTCTGGGACTTTTTCAATCCAAAAACAGCCCTTTATGCTGAAGAACCTGATGCTCATGGTTACTGTGACCTTGCAAAACTCATTTTTGTCTCGTGAACAGAACATCTCAAAAACAACCTGAGGGCATTCTTCAAATTTTGGGCAAACATTTACTTTGACTTGGCAATGAACTTATTAAATTTTGGTGATTAAGAGTCAAGGTTGTGATGACTGCATGTTCTTGTAAAGGTGATATATCAGGATCACCCATAGGTAATGTCATTACATCTGGGCCAAACATTCACATGGACTCAAGGATAACCTGATTAGAATTTGAACATCAATGGTCAAGGTCGCTGTGATCTGTTTGTTTCTTTGCTTTGTGAACGCGTTACTTTAACACTTTGATTTCTTTCAATTTTGCAAAAATGTTCATTAAGACTCAGATTAGCTGATTAGATTTGGTCAGTCAGAGGTCCCTGTAGCCTCACAAAACATGTTTTCAGCCTTTTGAACATAATAACTCAAGTCCCGCCAAATCCAGGAAAGACGATCCGATTAGATTTCAGTGGTCACCTCACATTAGTCTGACCAAGAAATGCATTTAGACTAAAACTGCACTGCTTGGCGGAGGCAATAAAACGGATGGCAATATTTCCAGTTTCATTCTGCAGCTAGTTCGATCTTTAGTGAGGAGCACGTCAGGGTCTGGCAAAGGGTTTGCAGCCACACCCAATTTACTCTATACTGCTGAAACCCATGATAAAGTGAAATAGGTAGAAGTGCAACAATCAAATTACAAAACCTGGAGCATTAAATGGAGGAGGGGGAAGTTACAGAAAATATTATCATAAGTTCTTTTATCTATTTTTCTGTGTATGTGTTTGCTGTCTGTGATGATCTGCATGTCTGTTTTATATTTTAAACACTGTACAAGCCATTCACAACGGCTGCTCCTTTCCACACTGCAACTCATTGCAATAAAATGTACAGGCAGCCCCATTTTCATCATGGGTTATAAATGATTTTAAGAAGTTCATTTCTTTAGATGCGCTTTTCTTCCCTGATCAAACAAAAGATGGCAGCCTGCCAGTCATCTGGATAGGAAAAAGGGCCACAACACGGGAAACAGATTAAACAGATTCTGTTGTGCAGGACCCAGATTCTAGTTTTCTTTTGAAAGATTGGTCTTTAGAAATTATGAAAATAGTGAGAATGGCTGATTTTTGCTAAAAATGATAGTTGTTGGTTTATCTACTGCCCACAAATAAAAGTAAGTGTTTATTTTATCAGAGATGTGTCAAAAAGGAAATAGCCGCTCAACTAAGTTGGAGCCTATCTGAAGCATAGACCACAAATGTATGAGGAATTTACAGGCTTGTTTTGCCAGAGGCATAAAGCTTTTCCAAGAAGTGCCTGTCTAATCTGAGCTGTTCTTGATAGTTGTATGCTCTGAATGACAACCAACCAGACACTGTGCATGCTCCTTGTAACACTGTCTGTTCAGCATTTGTCAATATGTAATGTAAATACGTGTTTATGTTTCTTCAGGAAAAGTTCAAGAAACAGTGACCAGAGAGACACAAGGGACATAAACGAATATCATGGAGGACTGAGACACGAGAGACACTGAAAAGGAGAGACTGAGCATTAAAGCTAGTCATTCAGCAGAGACCGCAGGACTCTTTAAGTTTGGAGTTTTGTTTCTGTCAATAAAAATGCTTCAAAGCAACAGTTGCGTGGGAGACCACTGTGGCCGATGACCTTGCCACCGGGATCTCCCACACAGCCAGAGTCTGAAGATCTGTTTGAATAATGTCTGAAGATTATCTGGAGTTCAGTGCATGTCTGAAAGCAGCTCTGCAAACATAGATATTTATAAACATACTTTATGGTTTCAAACGTTAAGTTCCGTTGATCATGATCCTTCCCTCTATATTTAATATTAACAGTTGGATCTTTTGAATTCATAACTTGAATTGGACTGACCATTTATCCAAAAGGGACAGATATTTGCTGCTTTACAAGTTTTTTTTTTAACTTTCCTGTAGAGAATTTGGCTTTTGAGTTCTCCCAGAATTTCATGAAAAGAACCAAGGGGAGCAAGGCCTTGTGGGAGATATGCAGTTGTTGGTTATTGAACTAATGATTCATCGATAAAGAATCATTTCTTAAAATAAAGCTCCAGTGTTACCATGTCTCTCTTTTATCACAGCATGAATGATGCAGTACACCAAAAACTATTTTAAAAACATAAGGACGATGAGCGATCATTACTTTTGATGGTTGATGAATGTCAAAATATTTTAGTAGTAAATATATAACTAATTCGGTAAAAGCATCAAGGTTTCTGCAGGTGTTAAAATAACTTCTGAGATATCCTTAGTCTGATAAACCGAAAAAGTAGGACAAGCAGCTCTAGATTCCCCTACCTTAAAAGTGTGTCAGCATCAAGATGTTTTCTTTGAAACCAGTGTCTGTCAGTTCGTTCAGGCTGACAAGTTAATGCTGCTGGGAAGAGTTGAGGGATGTTCCTGCATGAAAAACATTTTTTCTTTTAAAATAAATATCAAGTTTTGATAGAGTCTTGCACTTTTGATTTGGTTCAGTTACTACTTGCCACCGGTTTTGACCTAAAATGTAACTATTTCCTTGTTACATTTCCCAGGAAAAAAACAGTTTGGAATTGGATCAATACCAGGAAACAGAAAAAATATCAAGTTGGCATGATGTAAGAATGTCAAGGGTTGAAAATAATGGGATTAGTTCTGACATCTTGTGGAGACAATGAAGACTTAATAGCAATGGGTTTTACCTCTGCACCAAATAATGTAAAGGAACCGACAAGGGGTAAGATATTATCTCCAGTTTCCAGTATTGGTAAAAGTCCAGTTTTATCATGGAGGACTTACTGAACAAATATGATCAATAAGCCTAGTAGCACGAGAGGTGATAAGGTCTCTGAGTGAGAGCCTTGGTTTGTAAAACACAAACAACAAACTCTGATAAAACATCCTCAAAATATGCACAAGGTAAAAAAAACAGAAGCAATATACAGTGGGGCAAAAAAGTATTAAGTCAGCCACCAATTGTGCAAGTTCTCCCACTTAAAAAGATGAGAGATGCCTGTAATTTCCATCATAGGTACACCTCAACTATGAGACACAGAAAGGGGGGAAAGAATCTAGGAAGTCACATTGTAGGATTTTTAATGAATTAATTGGTATATTCCTCGGTAGAATAAGTATTTGGTCACTTACAAACAAGCAAGATTTCTGGCTCTCTGTCCTCCACTCGTTACCTGTATTAATGGCACCTGTTTGAACTGGTTATCAGTATAAAAGACACCTGTCCACAATCTCAAACAGTCTGACTCCAAACTCCACTATGGCCGAGACCAAAGAGCTGTCAAAGCACACCAGAAACAAAACTGTAGACCTGCACCAGGCTGGGAAGACAGAATCTGCAATAGGTAAGCAGCTTGGTGTGAAGAAATCAACTGTGGGAGAAATTATTAGAAAATGGAAGACATACAAGACCACTGATAATCTCCCTTGATCTGGGGCTCCATGCAAGATCTCACCCGGTGGGGTCAAATTTATCACAAGAACGGTGAACAAAAATCCTAGCACCACACGGGGGGACCTAGTGAATGACCTGAAGAGAGCTGGGACCAAAGTAGCAAAGGCTACCATAAGAAACACACTACGCCACCAGGGACTTAAATCCTGAATTGCCAGATGTGTCCCCCTGCTTAAGCCAGTACATGTCCAGCCCGTCTGAAGATTGCTATAGAGCATTTGGATGATCCAGAAGAGGATTGGGAGAATGTCATATCGTCATATAACTTTTTGGTAAAAACTCAACTCGTCGTGTTTTGAGGAGAAAGAATGCCGAGTTGCGTCCAAAGAACACCATACCTACCGTGAAGCATGGGAGTGGAAACATCATGCTTTGGGGCTGTTTTTCTGCAAGGGGAGCAGGACGACTGATCCGTGTAAAGGAAAGAATGAATGGGGCCATATATATCGTGAGATTTTGAGTAAAACCTCCCATCAGCAAGGGCATTGAAGATGAAACATGGCTGGGTCTTTCAGCATGCCAATGATCCTTAACACACCGCCCAGGCAAGGAGTGGCTTCGTAAGAAGCATTTCAAGGTCCTGGAGTGGCCTAGCCAGTCTCCAGATCTCAACCCCATAGAAATTCTGTGGAGGGAGTTGAAAGTCCGTGTTGCCCACGCTTAATTCTTCTTGACTAGATTTCCAAAAATGCTCGACTGGTATGTAAACAGATTCATCATCTGTCCGTAACCCTGTCTGTGCTTCTCTGTGATGTGTACTGCTTACTGTTTTATAGTATTCTATTGTAGATTGCAGGAATGGGATCTGTTCTTCGGTTATTTGAACTCAGACCTGACTTAGTAATGTGATTAAAAGCACCAACTTGTATAAATGTTTTGTGATACTGTGTAATTACTTAAATTGTAATTTACTGACATTAATGCTAATTATGTTGAAAATCAAAGACTGTGCTTGACAAGAAGCATTTTCAACTGCTCGAAAAAGGAGAAAAAAATGGGATTACAAAAATGGGAGAATGTGAGACTTATACACTCCCTCTTTAGCCAGACTGCTGTAATCTGTAACAAAGTCCAAACTGCTCCACCAGTTTGGCGTCTTTACACATATTTCCTGTCAGTCCCCAGTCCTATTCTGCTGAAAGTGTCAACGTATTATATTTCATGTAACAAAGTTAGTGACTTCCTCCTACGCTTCTTTAAGGAGGCATCAGTTCTCTGTCTGGGAGAGGAAGGCGTCCCAGCAAAGTATTAAATTGCTTTGAGACTGAGAGAAGAAAAAAGTAACAGGCTAGAACGAAAGTAGCACTGGAACACTGTGCATACTGGTATCTCCATGAAATGCAGTTCCCAGTGACTGTAAACATTTTACCTAAGAATTTGAAGAGCTGTTGGATGCGAAATATTTTTTGTGCTGAAAAAAAACATGTTCGACCAACAATTCACAGTGCATCGCCCCAATGGGTTGGATTAAAAGACCCCAGAGGCCTTACTATTATGACTTTACCATAAACTCAGTGCATGAAATGTATGAACTCAATAGAAACAAGCACTAAATGAGATGATTTAAATCTCAAGTTAAAGTTAATTGTATTCAAAATACCACATTATATAAGCACTTATATAATGTATAAGTGCTTAACCTAACCCTAACCACTTGGTTTTTAAAATGATGTAAATGTACATTAATATAAGAATTATTAAACACTGAGGGCTGTGCTACCACACACCTTACAGCTAGTTAAAAGATTGGTAACACTCATGCCTGTAGGATGAGTAAAGAGCACTGTCAAAGTTAGCCCTTGCCTACACTTCCGTCACTTGATTTTGACAAGCAAGCCCAGGAGGCCTGTCTAATCTCTTAGTGACATTACATCACTCCAGTCAACTCTGAAGAAGCAGCACTGTTCATAGGGTGTATTATTACCTCTTGTACTGTAAATGCAATGATGGCTTAAAGGGATAGTTCACCCAAAAATGAAAAATCTCTATCTATTCCCCCCTTTGCTGTTGGAGGGGTGGGTGAAGTGTTTAAGTCCACAAAACATCTTTTGGAGTAAAAGGGGTGAACAGCGTTTTAGCCAAATCCAATACAATTGAAGTAAATTGTGACCATTTCCTCAAATAAAAAAAATCCTCCATACTGCTCCTGTGGTTTCATCCAACTGTCCGTAAGCCCAGGCATTCAAATTCGACTGCAAAAAAATGTACACCATTTATTTTGCGTAAATTTCCGCTGTGATCCTCCTCTGGAGCCACATTCACGAGTTTGTATGAAGTTGTAACCAATCGGGTTTAAGCAGATTGCGGACTACTATATTCGGTTGGAGCCCAATGTGTGAATGTCAACACACAGGAGATACAGGTAGATTTAATTGTTATTTGTATTTGTACTTAAATAAAAAACAGTAACAAAAACGTTCAACAAAAATAAATATTTCTCAGTTAATTTCTATTTTTCAGTTCAGTTATATAATTTCAGTTCATGCAGATTGATTCAGTTCATGCAGATATGTTCAGTTCATTAATATAACGTATGTTGATCCAAGGAACGTTGAAATGTTAAAAAGGGAAAACCAAATAAGTGTTTTCCTGGCACTCATAGTGGCAAGGAGGTTGGGTTCATATTTGTCCATTTATGGGTAGCTCGCCATCACAGTCAGAGTTGTGGGTCCCGCAACTCTGACCAAAGGTTGGGAAAAAACCTGACCGCTGATCAATCACGAGTTTACTGGAGATTGTCCACACCGATGTTAGTTCAAAACTGCTCACAATAATAGACGGGAAAGAGGAGGGGACCCTCTTGACCTGGATGTTTATAGTTATAGATTAGTTTTAAATCATTTGACACCTTAGTTACACTTTCCCCCATTGATCTCATTTCGGTCCCGTGACATTGAACTGGTTGAGTGTTAATATATGATTCTGATGTAAAAGATGGGGGAACTTCAGGCTCTGCTATATATACAAAAACAGTTGCCAACCCATGGAATAGTGACTGGATATTGTCCAATACTGGGCTTCCAAGCTTTGTATATTGCAATCGATCTGGAGGTTTCCTGGTTCTGGTTGAATGTCTAACAGTAGGTTCATCATCATTGGGGGTGTTGGAAGAGTGAAAGAAAATGTCCAAGTCATTTCTACTAGAAGACTCGACAATCGCCACATCTACTGATGGTAGGTTCTGCATCTACTGATGACGCAGCAGATTCAGGACTGTCGGACGTTGATGCGTTTGATGGAGTTCCTACTGCATGGGGTGCATCATCAGGGGTTGAAAGTGGCGTAGTTTCTGAGTTTGTAGGAACCATGGTAGAATATTTTGGAATGTCGGTTATGGTTGTGAATCTTTGAGGTTCAAGGTTAGATGCACTGTACCAGTGGAATGGAATTACTACATCTTCTGACTGATTTTCAATGTCGGAAAACCTTTCAGTGTCGGACTTGAACAAGTTGCTGGTCTGCAGGGTGGTTTTGGAGACAGAGTTTCTTTGTTAGCTACAGGCAAGTATCCACATGCAAGAATATGGTCTCTGTGTAGTGTTCGGATGAGGGCAAAGGACCAGCTCTCTTTCCCACAATGTAGACACCAGAATCCCATTTATCAGCTATTTTGTGTTTTCCTCTTAACCGGACATTTCTGATCAGCACACGATCTCCCACGGACAAATCAGTATCAATGACATGCTTGTCGAATCTGGTCTTGTTTCTTTGCATAGCTTTACCTTGCATTGGCTGCTGCTATTTTGTAGCTCTCCTCTAGGTGAGACTTTAGCACATACTATGAATGAGATACAATTTGGTCCTTAGCACTAGGCAAACCGAAAGCTAAATCAATGGGTAGTCGTGGTTGTTGTCCAAACATCAATTCATAAGTCGAAAATCCAGTGACATCATTCCGAATGCATTATGTGCATGTACTAGTGGTTTTACAAAATCCTTCCAGTAGGCTTTGTCCTGTTCAGTTAGTGTTCCAAGCATGTTCAACAACGTGCGATTGAACCGCTCCACTGGGTTTCCTCTTGGATGGTTCTGGTTTCGTAAATTCCAGCCATTGCACATAATTCCTGGGAATTATTTGCAATGGCTGGGAGAGCCCCCTCACCTGCACCATGGAAGATCAATCAGCACAGGTGAGAACTGTTAGCTGATTGGTCCTCAAGCTTTAAGGGGCAGCATCTGAGCTACCTCGGGATAACTCTGGAACTCCGACACTGCCGAGACCAGAGGACTCGGAGATAGCTACTGAGCTGGAAAGCTCAGAAGTTTAGGTTTATGTTTTGGCTTAAATAAATATGTTTAAAACAAACATGTTTGTCTCTGGCTGTGTGGGTGAGAGCCCTGTGGCAAGATCCACTGCCACAGTTTGAATGTCAAGACACAAGAAGCTTTTAAATGTAACTTGTACTTAACCCCAACATCTGCTCCCCGAGCGCCGTACATGGTCGCTCACTGCTCTGTTTGTCCTGCACCAGATGGGTTAAAAGCAGAAGTTAAATTTCCCTACCTGCATGAGTATGTCTGTGCATGTGTTTGGGACTAATAAATGCATCTTAATCTTAATTATTTCAGTTCATTCACATGATTTCAGTTCTGGCACATTAATTCAATTCATGCACGTGTTCAGTTCATTAATATAACTTGTGTTGATCCAAGAAACGTTGAAATGTTAAAAAGGGAAAACCAAAAAAGAAGGGGATTAGGGTGACTGTGTTCCTGACACTCGTAGTGGCAAGGAGTATGGTTCATATTAGTCCATTTATGGGTAGCTCGCCATCAGTGTCAGAGTTGTGGGTCCCGCAACTCTGGCCAAAACCTGACTGCTGATCAACCACGAGTTTACTGGAGATTGTCCACGCCAATGTTTGCTGCCGAAGGCTGTTCAACACTGCTCACAATAATAGACGGGAAAGAGGAAGTGACCCTCTTGACCCGGATGTTTATAGCTGCGCACCGGAAATTACCATATATTTAGATTAGTTTTAAATCATTTGATACCTGGGTTACACTAGCAACTGTCACCCCAACCTGCTCCAAGAACCAAACCATATTTGGTGGCAGAGAATATTAACATATATGCACCTTTTTAATGCTTTGTTTGACAACAACCCAACCTTCTCCCCAACTCAGACTTTCTAGTCCAATAACCTCTCCTCACTTGTCCCTATGCTGCTGTTGCGAGTCGTACAGATACTAAAGGGCTTTGTCATTTATCATAAACATATGACGCCCTTCCAATTCAGTGGCAGGGATATTTGATTATGGGAAGGACACGCTGTCAATAAAAGAGTTCCTTTCTAAGAAACTGCTCAAAAAAAACAGTAAAACATATGGCAACTGTGACATTGCATGAGTTAAATCTTTATCTAAATCACGCAGTTTCAGAATGTAGGTTGCCAGCTCAGATGTTGCTTTTGTTTCCCCTTGAGAAATGCATTTTGACATTGGGAAAAGGCTGGAAGCAGAAGAGAGGAGAATGCCTGCCTAAATAAGCACTCAGCGACAGCTTATACCCACAGTTTATTTTTTGTACGTCTGCGGTACATTAGAACAGGCAAGATCACTACATTTCTTTTGACACCAAAAGCTCCTGTGTCTTTCGTAAATGGCATATATATTCAGGATCTTGTAAGTTTTTCTAGTGCAGAGTACTAAGTAGTACTTTTTTGTTTTGTCCTATTTTGTGCTCACATCATGCTAAGGAAACTACTTGAGACACAAAGCCTTAGGTACAGTTATATTTCATCACAACACCACAGGTTGATGTGTGGATGGATCAACCAGTGGACCAGCTGCAACTATTTGCACCCGAACAAGTTAATTTAGCCATGACGAATATGTTTTTGTGATCTTTGTGCATCTGCCTGCTTGGGGCTCAGAACTGGTTTCTCAATAGACAGGACAATGGTATTAGAACAGGGATGAGAGATGGAGCACACGGTTATGGGGAAAGCCTTTCAGTATGCTGCTGCAGGTCCTGCTTGACCAAAAAGCATGTCATGTCAGAGGAGACAAAAAGCTCGGGCAGGGGTGCTACCACAAAACTATGACAATTGCATTTTGTTGTTATTTTTCTCATCGGCTCAACTAGAGTCAGAAGAAGAGGGAATAGAGGCTGTTTAGGTGTTTTTGTGCCTGTATGGGATGTAGTTCCACCCTGTGCTCTTGGAGGCTGGTAATTGGAGATATACAGAGAAATTGCAGACACATGGCTGGTTCTAGCTTGGAGCAATGGATCCTTCCTGTCTTTTGAGTCATGTCCACTGGGCAGAGGAGCAGAGAACAGAGGCTGTTAAATCACAGCCCAATGTCTTGCTGCTCCCACTTAACCAGTCTCAGAGTGAACTGGCTCACAGTTTGCTAAGCTCCAAATTCTTGCAGAAACCATTGTTCACACAACTGTGACTTTATCTACAATATATTTTTAACTGCATTTGAGAGGCTGTTCTTTGCTTTTCTGTCATAGTCAACTGGGTGTGATTCCCCCTTGTTGACCCACTAGATCCAGGCACAGGAGCCAGAGGAACTAAACTGGCATTTTTAGGAGAGCAGGGATACATTTTATACCTGCACAAAGTTTCTAGTCATAAAATGGCTGGCTGGATTACAGTATGTTCAACAGTAAGGTAACTACCTATGAACTGCCTCACAGTAACCAGGAGGTGATTTGTGCGTTAGATCTTCCACTTGTATGTTCAATATCGATGGCATTTTGCCAAATGTGCTACCCTCGAGCATCTCTTCATTATGCTAGTAGAGAATGTAATCCAGGGGCAATTACATTTCAAATGAAATATATTTGCTGTTGCAAATTAATTGGACAAAAATTTGACAAGCGCCCATTTCCAGAGAAGACAACCTGCTCAGTGATTAATAGTTATCCTGCTGCTTTAGTACATAACACTGACTTTTCATCTCATGATATCAATTGTATTAGAGTTATTTGCAATTCATGCTCATGGACATATGAGCCCAATTTCATGACAAGCCATCAAATAGATGTTAAGATATTGCTAGAACAACCAAAACATGTCAGCTGGCTGGTGGCCGGAGGACATGTCAGGGGATCACCAAAGTAATTAGGATACATCACATCCTGTCTCTAAAAGATACAGAGTACATACAAACTAGTCCACTCATTTGTTAATTCTAGACTGTACTGGTGCAGTTCCTTCTAATCAGGATGTTCCAATTACTATAAAAAGCCTCTGAAATCCTGCAGCCTGTGTACAGGCAGGAACTAGGAAAAGAGGTAACATTCTACCATATTAGCTTCACTGCACCAGCTCCCTGTAAAATCCAGAATATAATTTAATAGCCACGTTTTCCCCTGCAAAGCTCTTAATAGCAAGGCCCCATCATATCTTAAAGAGCTCACAGTACACCATTACCCTCACTAGAATACTGTTCTGTCAGAATGAAGGCTTTACTAATAGTGAATCGGCAGGCAAAGGGAAATAATTTGCCATTTGAAAAAATTATGGCTGGAGAAAACGTTCTTGTTCATGTTAGCTTGTCTTATGGTTGGCATTTTTTATTTTCTAGTGTTACCTGCAGATCTCAAACTACCATTGGTTATCAATGCAGAGTTGCAAGTAACTGAACTGGTACCAAATTGATTCAAATGTGCTCAGTGTCCAACCCTACTCAACACCCATTGCCTCAGTTATTATTATAAGTCTTTTCACATTATGATTAACATTAGTATGCATGTTTATGTGGAACTTGCATTGAGCTGTTTTGTCTCAGACAATTCATGTCGTCAGGGGAGTTTAAGAAAGTTTAAGATGGATGAAAGATGTTCTCTCCGTCACAGAGTGAGTCACCCTGTAGGCTGTAACTCACACATCATCCCACACAGCCTTCCAAGAATCTCATTACATTGTCAAAGTGCATGTCTTTGCCTTTTACCTCCCTCCTTCCAACCTGTGGTACTTGACTCGACCTCTATTCCTGTCATCCTCACCCCACTTCTACATATCTTTTCCAATGCCTATTACTGCTCTAGGGCTCATATCTGTTTCAATCTGCTTTCATCTTTATACCTCACTGTTCTCTCTCTCATCACAGTTTCCTATATAATCTCTTCCTCTATCTGATGCCGTTACATGGAGACATTTAGCTTGTTTTCTAATTCATTGGGATGGCCACACACACAAAAAAAACAACACAGGGATATTAGTAGTTCGTTGATTTGCAATATCTTTTGCAAAATCTCCTCCAGGATTCATTCTTTGGTTCATTTCTCTCTTTCTTTACCCTCTTGCAAAATATTTTGTCTAGTCATCTCTCTGATAAATTGGTGTTAGTGTCTTTTCTCTGGAGCCTTAAGGAAAACATCACATACCTTTCAACGTTCATCCCCCTTTCTTCTCTCATCCCATCATTCCTATTCCCCCTGTTGGAGTTCAATAAAATGTATTTATATTTTGCACTCCATAGTATATTTTCTATTTTAGTCTTTTCATTTCTCACTTTTTTGTGCTTCTTGAATGAGTTCCCCCATTGGGATTAAAGAAAGTATTCTGTCAGTCTACAAATGTATTCTTCCACCTGTATAATGTTAAACAACAGATCTTGGAATCACCACATCTATACAGACATAACAAATCAGATCTTTCTGTAATGTGTTGTGTTATGTGTTGTGTTGATGGGTGGGATGAAGATGTGTTCCAACTTTGCTTGTGTTTTGTCCACTTGCATGTGTTTTCTTAAGTTGCAGTGCCTTGGGCTCTCGTACTCTTCCTGTCCTTACCATTTTTAATTGCCACGAGAGGCCACAAACACAATCTTTTAATCTAAGGGAAAAGTAAATAGTTCCTCTACTTGTGAAAGCAAAAAGTTCAAAGGCTGACGGCGAGCATTAATCACACAGATGAGACTCAGAGGTTCAGAATTACTCATCCTGTCTCAAAGACTCGATCGCTTTATTTCATAAATCTCTCTCTCACACACAAACACACACGCACACACAGATGACAGCATGAGATCAATTGTATTTTTATTTTTGTATTACAACTCCAACAATAAATGAATGAGGCTATAAACTGCTGTCCCAGTATGAACCCCGTGACAATCACAGACATAACCACTGTCACACACACAGGCCTCAGTTGTGTATCCTGGTACAGCCACTATAACCAATTAGTGCCAGTGTCTGCTTCGGTCTGACTTCAGTGGGTCTCTGCTGCTGTCGTCCTATTGGTCCCACTGAGCTCTACAAAATCCATCAATTTACCAACCCTGCCGAATCCATTTTCAAATGTCTCCCTCAGTATCCCTTCCTCTCAATCAATCCCTTTCATGTGTGGCCAGTTGAGGGGCTTTATACCTCTTTGTTAAGATATTCTCGATGAGTGATTAGCGCCATAAAAGGTCACGGTACTGCTACTTCTGAGCTGCCAGTTGGAAACGGTGCAAGATGTTGCGACCGATTGTCAGTCCCTGGGTGAGAGGGAGGACCAACTGAGTCGAAAGAAAAATGGAGACAAAACAAGTTTTTGTCACGATCGGCTCCTCAGTTCCCCCCGACCCCCCCGTCATCTCCTCACACCTTCCATTTTCCATCCACCCACCACCTGCTCACCTGTTTCTTATTTACAGTGCTTTGACACTGTTACTTTAATTCTGTTTTTCTATTACTGCTGTAACAAGTGAATTTCCCCATTGTGTGGATAAATAAAGAAATCTAATCTAATCTAATAGTCTATCACCTGAGCTCCCATTCCCACTCCCCTACTGTTCCCTGTTACATCAACTCTGCAGCCGTTATTTCAACCTGTCGGTTTGCCATTTTCCTCCAGTATACTTTTTCCCATTAACCTGCTACCTGTATACGGTGTCCACTGGATACGCAAGCAGTAAGTCAGTGCTTCTTGCTTTTCATTTAGGCAACCAAGCTATCAGGTTAGCAACACCGCCCATTTGAGCTGCTCTGTTCTTTTACAGATCCAGTGTCAGTGGTGTCTGTGCACGGCGCATGGTTCACAGCAGAGTAGAAAGTGTCTGTTTTTGGAGGGATGTTTTCGTTCATCACCACACCGGCCGTTGTATTGGTTAGGTCATTTTGACTGACTTGTTCCGCAAAAAAGCCCAGCACGGGGCAGGTCAGCACAAGAAGGATATATCTAAGTGCAAACACAGGATTTTAAGCAAAAGAGTTACAAAATATGAATATGAAAAGTTGTTATCTCAAAATGCAAGATCACGCTCTTGAATAAAGAGATGGAATAAAACAACAACAGTGAATCAACTTTCACCTTAGTTATATTAAGATATTTAAATATAAAAGCACTGAATCCATTTATTTGATTCAAGTTGGATTGTCATTTCAAGGTCAGAAGATGCATGGCTTCATACTACACAGCAAATTGAGAAGAGTTGAACTCTTGGTGTTAAACTAGACATACACTAGTAGTTAATTATACTCAGGATAGAGTTAATCCATTATAATTAAATCTCAGTCGATAAATAGTTGTTGTCAAAACCGAGTGTAAAAAGGAAGTGTCACTAAATCAAATCTCTAAGTGTAAATGTTTAAATATTAACTCCGAACTTCTTACTCTAAACTCTGATCCTGTATTTCACACCTCAAGTGTTAACGTCAACGTTTTAACTGGGTCACACCAAAATATCACTATTATTTTGAGAGGGAGTTATATTTCTTAGTGTCATATGGTTTATCTTGGGAGACACTTCAATGTCGGTTCCCTCAATGACGTGAAAATAACTAACAATATTTTTTTCTGTGCCTTATGTCTTTTAAAATGTGTAGATGCATTAATGTCTCCTGGCATTTCTTGTGGTAAGATATTTTATTATATGGGCTAAGCTGCATGATATTGGCTCACATTGACTTTTCATTTTAATAACAGTTGGTCAGAAATTGTTCATAAAGCTATCCTCAAAAAATCCATCAAAATCCAGAAGTTTCTTCAAGAAGGTTTGTCTCCACACATTTTAAGCCTTATAGGCCATTTTAGAGAATATTTTCATTTTTGTAGTGTGTTTTGTTTTTAAGCTTTTATGCTGTAAATGTTTAAATTACATGGTCGATGATAAACTAAATGTAACTTTATTTTTTTTTATTTTTCCCAGTAACAGACAAATTTAGTCTAAAGGCCAAACTTGTGACTGAAGGTGTGCTCAGCTTGACTGACACATCAGAGACTGAGGTTGATGCCGACACATTCAATGAGCTGGTCAAGTCAGGGGTGAGAAACTTCAAGGTTGGATATCGTCAGTATCCAATTACAGGTAAGGTTATGTTGTCTTGATTTTTTTTATCATTCACCAATCAATAAATCATTGTTTTTCATTTAAATTGATTCTTCTCTGAACTGTTTTTTAGACATTGCTATTACTTTGGATGAATCAGATTCATCTGTATTACTAGACCCATCACCATCTCCAGCATCATTGCCAGACCCTCCAGCATCACTAGCTTCGACGCCAGACTTCACAGCACAATCCCCGGCTTCTTCCATTTCATCAGATTCTACTATTATCCTCCCAACCACAAAGAACAGGAAGAGGGCCATGAAAGACCTGGGTCGCGATAAAGCAAGACAGGTAAACCTTGAAACCAGCTCCACATGTATTAGATCATAAAATTAGTGCTAGATAAGAGGCAGCACTTGAACTATGTATATTAGTTTAATGTAATATGTCAAACTTAACTAAATTTAACCAAATGTAGTCAATTAATTTGAAACATGAAGCTAAGGGTTAGGAATGAATGTTGTCTTTGCAGAGGGTCTAAACTGCTCTGAGCTCTAAGCCAAAGGGTGAAGAAATCTTCAAAGAGTATGACAAAACCAAAACACTGTCAGTTGCGACACGCAAGCAGATGGTCAACATTCTGGTTGCAGAAATGATAGAAACATACGGGTAAGAAATCATTTAAAATATAATGGCAAAAGAAAACATAACTAGACATATCTAATAAATAATTTGTTTCTAAAGGAGGATTCCACCAATGCATGTCCGGGCCAGTTATGCACTTGGAATTGTGACCCTTTTTCCATATCTCCAAGATCCTTACTCAAAACATGGATATTTAAGTTTTAATGTGTCTTTTAAGTCCAAAAATGTGTGGCCTTACTTCATTAGGCCATGTTTCTGCTTTATATAAGAGATGCACAATATTATTGGCACAACCTTGATATCAGCTGATAATGACTTTAAAATTAAATATCACCATAGGCCCAAAACTAACATCTCTGCTGATATGACAAACCAATAAAATTATGCTTTATATTATGCCCCACAGCCCCACAAAATGATTAAAGCCATAGTCTAAGTTGAAGTAGTTTCCTTACATTGCCCATTGAGTGTTTTGTAAAGCCTTTAATTTATTTCTGTATCTACCAGTGGGCCATAATGGTATGAGTAGGCATAATGTATTTTTTTCACTACAGGAAAGACTTGAGATTATCTGAAATTAAGTAAAAAAAAATGCCCTCACTATATGGATCAGTATCTGCAATCACTACTACTTTATAGTTGATGTGTGTGCATGCAGGAACACTACTATAATCCTCAGACCAATACTGGCTATCTTGCATGGAGACTCAAGACAGTACAACGCAACACCCATGAGAATCTCTGTTAACATTAACTGGTGATCAGCTCCTTGGTGAGGAGTGCAGGGAGGCTCTCTCCATAATGAGACACCTTTGACTACAGACAGAAGCTGGTTCATGACCAGGATGCAACAGCTTCAGTGTTGGATGTCTTCCCTCGCTTTCTTGATACAGCCGTACTGGTAGGAATATGTAGAGATTATTATTTTTATTGTAAATTATTTGAAAACTGACTCCTTCTAATGCAAAGTGCATTTTAGTAAGCTGTATATGGACATTGTGCCTCCGTTTAAAGATTGAACAGGATTTTTCCATGATGTTCGGGGACCATGATTCTGGAAGGTTTCTTGCGAGGTGGTCTTCTGATTTCAAGCACAGAGTCATCACAGAATGCCAGAGTCTTCCCTCAAGTCCTTATGTTGACGTGCTGCTTGCTGCTTCTGATCTTGAGTTGTGTTATTCAACAATAACAATAATTTTTGTTAAATGGTAAATGGTATCTGTAGTAAGCAAGAAATAACGTTTTACAATGCTTTTGTTGTCTGTCTCAAATATTTGTCTTCAAGGCTGGGATAGTGATATGTCTGCTCTCCTGTTGCTGTTGTATCTCCTGCCCCCTACATCAAAGGCCAGAAAAAAACTCCCAAGATGAGCTCAGCACAGGCACCCAATCATGTTGTCAGATTCATTAAGGTACCATCAGCTTTTTGTACTACCGTGTAAGAAGTGTGAGGTGCAGATTGGACTGTAAGAATAATTCTTGCTGTGTATCTGCTTTTGATGTGCTGTTCAAGACTCACTATGTCTTCAGCCTCTCCTATGATGAAGCACTTTCTGCATTCTATACTTTCATCCAAACAACGATATACAACATCAATGTTGGAACCACAAAGGCAACCCCACGAGTCAAGGAACTGAGGGCCAAACTACTGCAAGACCATTAGACCAGTTCACAAAGGTCAGAACACAGTTGAAAAAACTGTCTGATTATGTTCACATGTTTTGTCTGTAAAAAGCACCACACAC
>CM028869.1:3470874-3483799 GCA_016801935.1 Platichthys stellatus
AAACAAGCAACGTATTCCAAGTGTTTTCTTCTCTGGCCAGTGTCTCGGCTCCGAGCCGTAGTCTGGAGTTCGGCTCACTGGTTATCTTGGCTCGCTGTCTGGCCGGTAACCAGCTGTCCGGACCGCTACGTGAAGGAGGAGGAGATGTTTCTTTACTTGTAATGCGGCCACTTTATTTCTCGGATATACAGCAAGAGCAACACTCGCATCACCTCCAGGTGGTCCGCCACTTCTCGTTATAAACACTCTTTTAACGTCTCTTCCCACAATACCCAGGTGCACTACGTCACACACTACAAGCTTTCCTTAAAGGGGCATGCCATACCTGCAACACAACAGCTCTGGTCTCTTACAAAAATGGCTCACTTTCCACCTTAAACTATGAAATGAACTGAACTATGAACTAGTTCAGAATTTAAATTGTGAACTATGAACGTGAACTATTCATATTTACTTGTGTGAACTGAACTTTGAACTAGTTCATGAGGTGTGAACTTGCACAACACTGGTTCTAAGAAGGGGATCCACAAACTTGGTTGTGTTTATTTTACTTTAAAAAACCTCCCACCCAAGGTGAACTCTGTGCTTATGAACATACTTGCAGCTCTTTTCTACACCCAAGATTTAAAGACGTACGGTTTTGAAGAAATATTAAAGCCTCTAATTGACGATTTGAAAATGTTTGAAACTGAAGGAATCCAACTTCCATTTATTGATGAACCAGTGTTTGGCTCTGTAATTCAAGTCACAGGAGATAATTATGCTTTAAATAGTTTGCTCGGCTTTGTTGAATCTTTCAGTGCAACATACTTTTGTAGGTTCTGTCTGACAAAAGTTTTTTCTGAGGATAATCCAAGACTTACTCTGCGCTCCAGAGAGCTTCATATTGAACATTGTAATGCACTAAGTGAAGATCCTGCTCTACCTACTGTTTATGGTGTTAAAAAACCTTGTGTGCTTGATTCATTACAGTATTTTGCAGTTGATATTATGCATGATTTGTTGGAGGGTGTCGTACAGTATGAGCTTAAGCTGTTTTTTCAGTACCTGCCTAAAAATGGTTACATCTCTATCAACACGTTGTCAGATAGGATACAGAGTTTTAATTATGGACACATGGAACGTAAAAACAAACCGAGTCACCTAAAAATTGAGGACAACAGCAAGCACTTAGGTTTAAATGCAATTCAGTCATGGTGTATTCTATGCAATACCCCACTTATTTTTGGTGATGTGGTTGAAAGGGACAATAATCACTGGAACTTATTGCTCTTCTTGATACAGATGTTGATATACCCCACTTATTTTTGGTGATGTGGTTGAAAGGGACAATAATCACTGGAACTTATTGCTCCTCTTGATACAGATTGTTGATATAGTCTTCTCCCCTATCCTTACTGATGGTATGATATGTTACCTAAAACATTTGATCTGTGACCACAATAACATGTTCAAAAAACCACTTAATGATACATTATCCAAGGATTATAAAAGAATTGGCCGTGGTATACATATGTGGTGTATGCGATTTGAAGCAAAACACAATTTTTTTAAGAAGTCTGTAAAAAATGTTAAAAACGTTACTAAATCTCTAATAAAGCAACACCAGCGTCAACTGGCATTTTACTATGTAAATTATTATTTTAAGCGGTTTGAGATTGGTCCTTTTAAAAATAAAAAGCTTTGATAGCTTGGAAGGTGGAGAATTACTATGTCATACATTACAATTAGATCCATGTTCAGATGTTTCAATAACATGTTGGGTCAGAAATTATGGCACAGAGTACCAGATTGACTTGTTTGTATGAACTGGAACATCCCATGATGACTTACCTGTATTTAAGAAAATCTGTAATATCATAATACATGAACAACGTGCTTTCAAAATAGGCTGTGCTGTTGACATACTGTACTTCAAACATATTGTGATTTTCATTGACCAGCTGACGTATTTTAGACCGTTTGATAAGTACTCTGATGAGAGTGAGAGGACATACATTGTGCCTTACTGTTGCATGTTGTAATATTTGTTGTGCAAGTTTGAAAATAAATGTTTTTAAACTGCCAAACATGACTACCTTTTTATTTTAGCAAAGTTTATTTTCCAAGTTTTTTTAGGAATATATATATAAGAATTATATTGACACCTTTTAAGTGTTATGGGGGTAACACTTGTGTAGTTAAGATATAGTCCTCTGAGAGAGTTAATTGGTAACACTATATAGAAGTGTTTAAAAAAAACTAACACTGGTTGGTGTAAGGCAGTGTTAAATTTTAACTCCAAAAAGAGTCAAATTTACACTAACTTAGTGTAAAGGTACCAACACTCGAAATAATGTTAAATTAACACTCTGAGGTGTGGACCCATATATACACTTTAAAAGCCTTGAGATCAACTCTTGCAGTGTTAATTTGGGTATGCTGATTTGACTGTGTATAGTGTCCCGGCAAGAGTACACAGGCTACTTTAATTCAAGGAAATACAGTAGTCTTACCAGAAACATTGCATTGTCATAACATTAAACGTTTATGCAAAGAATATCAGGTGAAGGGCAGTAGGCCATTTCTCCAATAGCCTCTTATTATCTGTAAAACATTCACAGGGCTCGCCAGTGCTGATCTCCTTCATGGTAGTAACATTCATAGAATCACTTCCTTATTCGCAATTTGTCTACAAAGTAAAAGCACAACATTCCTTTTGTTATACTGAGCTAAATTACAGAGCTTTATTTTTAAACCTTGTACCCCTTAGTCTGACTATTGTGTCGAGCTGACAAGCAGTATATGAAAAATAGCATCAGTTCAGTAAATAATAAAAAAAGCCACAAGACAGTATTCAAGCAAATCCAGTGTAATTTTTTTACTAACATTGGCTATAAAATTGTCACTGCAAAAAGACCAGGTAGAAATAACACAGGACAAGTAAACACTCCGATCCAAACAAGCAGGTTAAGAATGGCTGCATGAGGTTCATCAGTTAGCACAACTTCACTTCATCGGTCTGTCTTTATGTCTGCACCTGCCTGTGCTGCCAGGTTCAAGAGTGACTCAGCAGTTTAACTCTGTGGGTTTTCAAACCCACTCAAATGCACTTCCACGTAATTTCAACATTACATAAACTTGAACTACCGTCTCATTTAGAGCTGTAAAAGTTTAGCCTCCGTTGAGTTACAGTATGACAAGCTTAAGGCCCTGTTTGAGTGATAGCCCGCCATTACGTTCCAATGTGTTCTCATATCCAGGCCCCCCACTGTGTTGCTGTCAGTGTCTGTCTGTCCTTTGTTTCCACTTGTCAGCTCTTGGGAGAAAACCAGAGGGAAACAAATTCAGGATGGAGGAGACAAGTGAAACTGAGTGCAGTCTGTACAAGATAAAGATATCTCTGCGTCAGTCTCCTCCCTCTCGCTGTCACTTTTATTTTCAATCCCCATCTCTCTTGCTTTGTCTTCCTTCTCTCTCTTAAAATGGGGAAAGTTGGCTCAATCTAAATTTAAAAGTAGGGACAGTAAAAGGACAGATGCTGTTTTTATGATAAAGCACAATACAATATAAAAGTATTTATTTACTTTATAAAGTATGAAAAGCTGCTACTTGTAAACATAGCAGGTTTATTCAAAGTCCAAATGAATATGCTGGGATGATTTCTCTGGGAACCAAAGAAAGTTTTGTTGAATATGTTGAATAAAAAGTAATGTTGACATGGTAACAACACAGACACTGAAAATTGCCACAGAATATGATTTTTAAAACCAGTGCGAAATGGGTTGATGTCAGATGAATCATCCTTCCTCTGGTCTTTATGAGCTACAACCTTATTACTGAGCACAGGCTGCAGAACTGGTTATTCTTTTATGTCCCTAAACGCTACCTAAAGTATTTTAGTGTTTGTGCATAGGCAGTAAAATAGGAAATATTGCCACACAGCAATTAAAGCAAGTGGTTAAATTGTATATTGTGTAGGTGTATACACACAGGCTCTGCTCCAGTCTTCAGCTGGGCACTGGGACCTCACTCAACCGATGGTGTGTTCCCTGGGTATGTCGAAGAAATGGGCCTAATGGCCTGTTTGAATTCACCCTTTCATTTCCCTATCAACAAAGGGGTAGATAGAAATTCCTGAATGCTTTACAGACAAACGAAGCAAATCAACATGGTGACCACTGCTTGTAAAAGTGCTCATATGTAAGTAAGAAATCTTGCAAAATAACCATGAAAAATGTTTTAAATCCAGAGGAATATCTTGTTTTAATTCATTAAATCGCTGTGACAAGTTTTTTGGTAAATTTCTATTTACGCCTTCAAAGCAAGCGCATAAACAGTCTGAGTGAGATTCAAGAATGTTTGTTTCTCCAATGTCCCACATATAAAGTTTGAAAAAAGGTCAAGCCGTAATGCTCATGTTATACAGTTTTCAGTGTTGCTGGAAGTTTCTATGGACAGGTCTAAAGTTTCATTGAAATTACTGATGTGAAAATGCTGAGTGTGTATTGATCTAAACATCAATCGCTCCCTGTTCTACAGGTGTCAGATGTGTCACCATAATGTTGGTTGATAGCGGTTGTTGATATAATAGGGTTATTTGATAGTGTTTGTCAGTGTAATAAAGCTGGTTGTCTGCTGATGACGTAGTGAGTGGTGTCCCCATTCCTAGGGGAAGATTTTCTCTCCTTCTGGGTCCGTTGTGAGGAGGACACTCCCAGAGAAGGGCACTTCAGTTTTAGACTGCAGTAAAGTGAGCCCTCTTATGAGAAGCCAGCCGCCACTCTGGTTTTTGTTGCGCGTCTACTCGTGCCTTATACGGTAACTGGTATAGACAGTCGAAGCGCCTAAAAAGTACGAAAACACAATTATATTTTAGTTATAGTCAAATTTTTTTTTTAAGCACACCAGAAAATGGGCACTTTCGCTCTTGAAAAAAAAAAAGTAGGGGCTCAAGCCCACTTTTTAGGTCTAGTGTGCACGTACCAGCTCACACTATATTTTCTGTACAGTGGGATGATCATGATCAAAGCCACAACAAGGATTAACTTGGATGTGTATTGACTTTGATGTTGACCTCTATATATTCAGAACAGTTTGTAACTTGATCATTTCCACTAGTGTACCTCAGAGAGAGAGACGCCAGGAGAGAAAATCTACATTTCAGTCTAAAATATTGACTTTCACCATCAATTATTAATATGATTATTTATCAGCTAACTGATCCCTCAGAGAACACACCAGGGAATACTCACATCAATATTTTTGTTAAAACTAAGTTTGAACATGTTTTCTCATGTAGAACATTTTATTTTCTATAATTTAGATGAACTGTTAACACACGCATCTGTGGACTGATTGTTGTAAATAAAACAATATTTTTTAAATATCTCAGTAATGATCATATTTGATAAATAATATGTATTTATCAGTATTTTCTATTTATTTATCAGCACATAAGCTTGTTGCATGCTGAGGTAAAAATAGTTATTATCATTTATCAGTCAGATAAATATAGAGCAGTGAAATGCAAAGAATTTCCCTCTGGATTGTAGTGAAGTAGTAGAAATAGTTTGTACTTTGTGTTTTTATCCCTGATGCTTTATACTTTTAAAGTATCTCAATCCCAGTTTCTTATCAATTTCAGAGGACAGTGACACACCTGCATGGATTATGAACGTGTGGTCATAAATGTTGGATGAGACGCAGAACAGAGAGATGCTGCAAGTGGCCTGGGGAGTATCACAGGACCAGTTAGACTACACAAACAACTATACACCTCCTCATGATGTCCCTGCTCGAGAATGGTCTCCGATGTTAAACTGGACTGGATTTGGTGCTGACACCCCTCCATTAGCATCAGCTCGCAGCTTGGAGCAGCATCCAACTGAACCCAATGTTGAACTGGCTGCTCCACTGGCAGCGAGACAGAGGAGAAATTCTTCCGATGTGGTTTGCCACAACAGCCCTGTGTATTTTTTATCGACAGACATGAATTGCAAAGAATAAGGGAAAGTCAGAAGGGCAGACTTTTCTGAGGACTGCAGTGGACAAACGTAATTGCCAAAGGACTGAGGACAATTCATCCTTACTGCAGCTTTGGCTTCAAAAGACACTGTGTGAAAACCCTGTTGTCTAAGACAGCAATTTTCAAGTGCAGTGGCAACTGTGGTTTCTCGGATTGCCCAGTTACTGTGCATGTTAAGGACGTAAACCTACCTGAAGGCAACAGTTGTTTTCTCCGGGGGAGATGTTTGCCACAATGTCAATGACTTGAAAAGAAGGCGAGTCCGTGCTGATGCACGCAGGTCTGCTGGAGTAGTTCTGGAGACCAAACTGCCCAGGACTGTGCATCTGGAGTCTTTGCCCATATGGAAAAGAAATACAAGAAACTTATAAAAAAATATATAACTTTCCATCACCTCCAGTTTATGTTTCATGTATTGTGCATCATATAAGTCATATATGATTTACTTATGATTTACTCCTGAAAGTGGCCACTTTTGCATTCTTTTCATACAATATCCAGCACGCGGGTGTCTTGCCCATACAATTAATGGATTCAATTGTAAAATGTTCAGCCAATGAAACAAAGCACAGAAAATACTATAACCATGTCAAAATACTGATTGGATGGGTAGTTTACATCCAGCCTTCAAAGTTGAACTCTGTGCACCCACTCTTCTCGTAGTGACCCATGTTCACTACGAGGCAGACTGACCTACTTTGTTCTTTTGAGCAAAAACATCTAGAATTCGATCACTGATGCTTGCTATGATATTTTTTCCCAATTAACAGGTTAGTGACAAAGAACCAGGTTACTCCACAGACAGCATCGATACAGAGGAGAAATTCTTCCAATGTGGTTTGCCAAAGCAGCCCTGTGTCTTTTTGGTTAGAATTCCAGAAAAGGTCATTGAATCTGGATGCAGGGATGAAGCCCCAACAAAAGACGTTTTGAAAACTATATCGGCAAGCCAAAGAAAGCTGCATAGACGTCATTCCAATGAGATTTAAGCCTCCCGAAAATCTTTGCAGAATAACAAAATATAGACATTCAGGTTTTGCGGAAGGTCCTAATGCAGCCTAAAGGAGTGATGCTATGGTCAAAGAAGACTCTTGCAATATTTTATAAATGTGTAGGGATGATTTTATCTACTTTGATGCAACAGGAAGTGTGATCCGTAAAGAAACTTCGCAAAGTCATCCATTCTATGTGTATGCGTTAGTGGTGAGAAACCCATTGAAGGAGGCGTCACCACTTCCCGTTTCATCGTATGTAACATGTGACCACACTACAGCATCTGTGACCTACTTCCTGCAGGCCTTTCAGACAGATCTTGTCAGGAGCTACAGGGGGAGATCCAACAAAAGGCCTTTGATTGTCTGTGATGGCTCTGTAATAGAAATTTCAATACAGGACACAGCAATACAATTATCTTTCTGGAGTTTAATTCAAACGTCTGCAGACGTGGCTCATTGGCTCAATCACAATCACACAATGGCCTTGAGCCATGGAAATCCACTTCATTTATACAAGTCAAACTCCTCCTCACACAGGAGAAGAAAGTTATCCAATCAGCTCCCTGCCTGCTCAGACATTCGGTCTGCATCTCTGTACAAGGGATCTTCTCTGAAGTCTACAAGACAATGATGTGGATTGTGCTCGGACTCTAGGAGAGACTCTTGGTGTGAAAAACATCTCTGGTCAGTCACACCTGGAGCCCCTATGTTACATCTGCTTGATTGGCCATTGCTGTGAAACCTTTTGATTAGCAACACCCAGGAGTCTCTAAGCAATACACATCTAAGTCCTATGAGCAACTCCCTTTGCTTAAGTCTTAACCACAGAAAACTATCATACATTCTTATATACTCGTCTGTTCTTTCATTGACCCTATCTAAATACAGAATTTCCCATCACAGCTCTTAGGTACTATAGAATTGTCACTGGACAACATCCCACTGGAAAGATCGACTTTCCATTCTTCATTGATGTTTCAGTCACATCATGAAGAATGCTAAGGACCTCTGCAAAAAACAGTATGTATTATAAATAAGGAACAATACATTTATAACATAAATTACTGATGATAATAGCTGTGTTATTTATACTCTGTTTCTAGGAATGCAAAACACCACAAGCTGGCAATGCACATCTTTGGCCTTCTTGCATGTAGTTCAAGTCTTAAGACTTGGATGAGGTTCTTCTCAGTACGACTGTACTCTTCTGCAGTCCTTGCACTGGGAAAAACATTCAAAAGCACCTTGAAAACGTACATGTTTGGATGGAAAAGAGGGGGACCTTGGAGATAGATGACAAACCGTCCCGGAAGACTACAAGGTAATATTGACAAGTATATCTATGGTACCAAAAATCTATTTAGGTTATTCACTGTTGTAAGCACCTTCAATCAAAATTTTTGCATTTATATACTAGTATCATCACCTTTTTCATACATTGCTGTGGGCTCACTATTTAGCAAGATGATTCACAGCTTACTTACCATTACTTTTACTAAATTTTCTGTCAAAACTATCAAAATGGAGCCTTAGGGAAATATGTCAAACGTGTGATTAAAAAAAAAAATACAGTCCCAAAAAGGTGGTTTAATTTTTTCCCATTGTTTCTTTTGCATTTTATTGATTCCAAGTTGACAAATGTAAAGTTGACACACTCCACCTCATATCCTTGTACGTGTATTTGGAAATGCTTTTTTGAGAGTACATCAAACAACATTGAGGAAGTTAAGATAAAAAGGCTCTCCACAAAGCAAGAGCTGCCTACTATTCAAAACTAATAGAAGAGAATAAAAACAACCCCAGGTTTCTCTTCAGAACTGTACCCAGGCTGATAGTCACACCTCCACCAAACCCAGTATTCCTCCATACATAAATAGCAATATCTTTATGACCTTTTTTAATGATCAAATTCTGACCATTAGAAATAAAATCAACCATCTCCTGCCCTCAATTGGCACTAATACCCTCCCAACAATGGAGATCTCAGAAACGGCTGAGAATCCTACCCATTACTTAGACAGCTTCTCTCTGATCACCCGTGATCAGTTTTCTAAAATAATCTCAGGTTCTAAACCAACAACCTGTATCTTAGATCCCATTCCAACAAAATTACTTAAAGAAATTCTACCTCTTATTGATAGTTTGTTACTTAACACAATCAATCTGTCATTATCATCAGGTTATGTACCACAGTCTTTTAAAAATAGCTGTAATCAAACCCCTACTCAAGAAAAACACCCTAGACCCAGAGGTTTTAGCCATTATCTAATCTCCCCTTCATGTCTAAAATCTTAGAAAAAGTTGTAGCCAATCAGCTGTGCGAGTTTCTCCAGGAAAATAATATATACGCAGCCTTTGCAAAACTCACTAATGACCTTCTAATAGCCTCAGATCAGGGATTTGTGTCTGTTCTCGTTCTGTTAGATCTCAGTGCAGCATTCAACAGAATGGACCATCACATTTTATTACAAAGATTTAAACAGTTAATTAACATTAATGGAACCGCCCTTTACTGGTTTAAATCATATTTTTCTGATCGCTCCCAATTCGTGCAAATCTGTTCGCACCAAAGGTAACCATGATGTTCCACAGGGCTCTGTGCTCGGCCCAATTTTTATTCTCATTTATATATGCTTCAACTAGGAAACATTATCAGGACACACTCGGTAAATTTCCACTGCTAAGCGGATGACACCCAGTTATACTTGTCAATAAAACCTGAACAAAGTAATCAATTAACTAAACTTTAGTCAATTAACTAAACTTTAGTTAATTGATTACTTTGTTCAGGTTTTATTGACAAGTATAACTGGGTGTCATCCGCTTAGCAGTGGAAATTCACCGAGTGTGTCCTGAGCATGTCTCAAGAACCTGGATGACCCGCATTTTTCTCTTATTAAACTCAGACAAAACAGAGGTTATAATACTTGGCCCCTTACACCCTAGAGATACATTATCTAATGATATAGCTGTGCTAGACGACATTGCCCTTGCTTCCAATGAAACAGTCAGGAACTTGGGAGTGATCTTCGATCCTGATTTATCCTTTATTAGTCACTTACAACAAATTTCTAGGACCGTCTCTTTTGTCCTTTCTCAAAAAGATGCAGTAAAACTAGTCCATGCCTTTGTTACATCGAGACTGGACTATTGTAATTCATTATTATCAGGCTCCAGCAGTAAGTCGTTAAAGACTCTACAGCTTGTCCAAAATGCTGCAGCACGTGTCCTGATGAGAACCAAGAAAACAGAGCACATTTCTCCAGTATTAGCATCGCTACACTGGCTTCCAGTTAAATCTAGAATAGGATAAAAAATTCTCCTCCTCACCTTCAAGGCCCTTAATAATATAGCGCCTTTTTACCTTAAAGAGCTGTTAGTACCTTATCAACCCACTAGAGCATTCCGCTCCCAGAATTCAGTCCTACTTGTCGTCCCTAAAGTCTCTAAAAGTAGAGTAGGAGCCAGAGCTTTTAGCCATCAAGCCCCTCTGCTGTGGAATAATATACCAGTTTCAGTTCGGGAGGCAGACACCATCTGATCGAGTAGGCTAAAAACCTTCCCTTTTTATAAAGCTTATAGTTAGAGCTAATAAGTGCGGCAGAACATTACTTTTCCTATGTTCTAAAATAGGAAGCGTTTAGTTTAAAAAGGCATAGCGGTATTGATGGCTGATCTACTGAGTTGGCCACATGGTTTTCATCGTACTATCATACAAACCAGTAGCCAGTCAGATTTACCTTGAGCCCCAGGTTAGCCTCAAGTTCGGCCTGTATCATTGATTACAAGGCTAAAACCCCTGACGACGCTAAGACTTAAAGTGAATTCATGACACACAGAGCTACTCCTTCCAGCTTCTACTTCCTCTTCTCCATCCCTATCCCCCTTCCCCGGAATCCCCTTCCTTTATCGCCCGCAGATCCAGGGTGTCTGTGGCCCCACCATGGGTTTAGGGTGGTGGATCCAGTGTGGGAGATTCTGTGTCGTGTTGGCTGATCGGGGTGCTGGTGGCGGACCCTGTGTCGCGTTGGCATTGGGTACAGGCGGTGGTACAGGACCGCGGCGGTTGTTCGTGTTGGGTCCTTGTGGGCGGCGGTGGACGGTGACTGAGGACTGGAGTGGCGTCTGGTCTGGATGGTGGATTGTGGTCTTGCTGGTTGCTGACCATGGACTGTGATTGCAGCGGGACTGGGATCCCTCCTGGGAGAGGGATCCCTCACATATGGCTCTCTCTGATGTTTCTACGTATTTTTACCCTGTTAAAGGGTTTTTAGTAGTTTTTCCTTACTCTTGCTGAGGGTTATGGACAGAGGATGCCACACCATGTTAAAGCCCTATGAGACGAATTGTGATTAGTGAATATGGGCTATACAAATAAAATTTGATTGATTGATAATACACTGAAATGATATTCAGTAACAATTAATTAATTGTTTAAAAAATATAACAAAATTCGTTTTCACAGTTTAAAGGGGATTCGTTTTGAAACATTAGCGACATTATATCAGGAAAGACTGAACTAAATAGTATAGGGCATAAGTCCCAGTTCTCTCTGAATGAAGAAACTAACTTGTAGTCAGATAATAAGGACAGCTCCTCACTTTGGTTTAGTAAAACAGAGTAAGGTGAACTCACTGCAGCATCGATTGAGCAGAACTGTGAGAACATTTTACTCAAACCTCAAATCTAAACCAACCTATTCTTTGTGATTGAAGCTAAGATCAGTTTGTCTCTCAGTCCCACCATTTAATCCAGACTGAAGTATCTCAACAGCTATGGCATGGTACAGAGTTAACATTTGGTACACACATTCATGGTGCTCAGGTGATCAATCCTTTGGTGAGTCCTGGATTTTTCCTCTCACATCACAATGTGATTTTTAATTGAAATGTCTGAACTACCGAATGCACATAAAAACTGGTTGTCAATTTGCTTTTTATTTTTGTTCTTAACTTTATCGTGAGAAAATTCCAACCCTTTTGATTTATGATAAAATTTCCATTATATCTGTTTAGTATCATTATGCTGCCAACATGCTGACATTTAGCTCAAAGCGCTAGCTTGGATGCCAGACAAACTTAGCCGCGCCCACAACATTTGAGGTCGGGAAGTTCGGTCTGGCATTGCTCGCTTGGGGAGAAACTATGCCCGAACAGAAGCTGTTCGGACCAATCAAATTGTCAGGGCGGGCTTTATACGAGGATGGACAGATGATCAACAGATAACGTAATAAACCACGTAACCAATGAGCGCTTGCGTTGAATTTGTTTTCAACAAACATGCCTCCCGCTGGAGAGCTGAGATGTGTAGATGCTGCCATTGAGTCTGTTTTAGAAGACATCAACAGTGCATTCATTTTGAAAGAGGAACAGAGAAACGCGATCAAAGCATTGGTTGATCGCAAATATGTTTTTGCCGTCCTTCCTACGGGATTTGGAAAATGTTAATTTAGGGAAGAAGGTGGGTCATAATGAAAAAAAAAAACGCTTGCGTCAATCGGAAAAAATTGACTCCACGCCGAAACGATCACTTCACGGCGCTAGGCAGCCTTGGTGCAGCGCAGCGCTTCAGCATCCAGTGTAACCAGTAGGGATGAGCGAGTACAGCATTATCTGTAGCTGTATTTGTTAACCATATGAATTATCTGTATCCGTACTCGGAGTGGGCGGGGCCTAACCCGGAAGTGGGTGTGATTTAACCCGGGAGTGTGTGTGTGAGTGTGAGTATGAGTGAGTGAGTGAGTGAGAGAGAGAGAGACGCTAGAGAGTAGTCTGACACTCAATGCGTGAAGTAAAAAAAAAAAAATCTCCGACAGGCAGAGACGCAACGCGAGTCGCTTTCTACCAGCACCACGTCTGAACGAACCCACGTTTAACAGACCTCTACTGGTTAATAAGTAAGTACAAACTGAAATAAAACAAAC
>CM028869.1:3491715-3505758 GCA_016801935.1 Platichthys stellatus
TATTAATATTTTAAATATTAATGTTTTACATTTTATTTTGATAACCAAATTTATTGAGTGCCTAAAGGCACACCATTCTATGGTAACACTTTTTAAGCACTATTGCACAACACTCTCACACACTACTATACTGTTGTATATCGTATAGGCTTCGCCCTTTAAGGCTATAGCTAGTGGGTTTATCCCTCATGCGCAGCACTGAAAACTTTAGTCCATGCCCACCAACGGTGGGCCCCACCCCGGTCCCACCTTGTATATATTGGGTTGAGACCGGCCGCTCGTCTCCCTATTTTCTTCACACATGAAGCAGCACGGAACTTCAAACATCCGCTTGTGCCCGGAATGCCTAACCTGGTACATTATGTCAGATGATCTTCATCGGCGCTGCGAGTCGTGCCTAGGCCCAGAGCACGCCGGCCTGGCGCTCACCCCCGGAGCCAATTGCGCTCTCTGCAAGCTCCTTACGTAGCCCGAGAGACGCTGGCGGGCTGATGCCTACACCGACATGGGCGGTGACGGGTTCGCATCGCAGCGTGGCTTCAGTCTGGATGAAGCTATCGAGTTTTTCGGCGAACATGGGCCGGAGTCGGCTGACTCCGCTCCCGGAGCTGAAGAGACAAATTATCCTCCAGCAGATCCCCCCCTCGAGCTCGAGGCGTCGGATGACAACTTTATTTCTCCGCCAGCTCCCACTCCACTGACTGCCATTGGTGCCCTCATGACAGAGCTGCCGGGAATCATCCAGAAGGCTGCCGCCTCCAGGCAGCTGACGGTGCCAACGCCGCTATCAGCTGTTCCGCCAGATGAGATGGTTGGTGTCTTCGCCCCGTCAGGCAGGGCCCGCAAGGACGTGTCCTGGCCCCGTTTCCCGGGCATTGGCAAGTACCAGGACAGTGCGAAGGAGGAACCGGGCAAGATGAAAGCGCTGGTTCTCACCTACGTCCCCATCACACGGGTGGTGGGGTTCTCTGACCGAGGTTTCCCCCCGGTCCCTCCACTGGAGCCATGCTTGGCTTCCGTGTTCGGGGTTAAGGTTAACCCTCTCGGGGGACGGCGGCCCATGCCCCCCCCTCCCCTTCGAGCCAAATGGTGGCGAGGCTGGCGGTCCGCTCCCACCAATGCTCTGCCCAGGCGTCAGCCGCAGCCAACAATGTAGCTCTGCTGGCACACTGGATGAAGTCAATGACGGAGGAGCCTGACCTCCTGGCACGCTGCTCACCCTGAGTGCCGCCGTCGCTACAGCGACACCCCGCATTTCCGCCTGGCAGACCATGATCCACAGATGTGTCTGGCTTGATCGCTCCAATCTGTTGGAGGGGCTGCGGAAGGAGCTCCTGGGGGCTCCCATCAGCTCAGACGGCCTCTTCGGGCCCCGACTGCAGACTGCTCTCGATGAGATGCAGAAGGCAGCAGATGAGGCTGACTGGTTCAAGAGGCACATGCCCCGGTCCTCCCGTCTAAACAGAGAACAGGATCACCGGCGAGATCTCCGGGCTCATTTCCATCAGCGGTCGAGGCGCCCGCGGCAGTGCCTCGTCCCCCCACTCCACCTGACCAGCCCCCTCCTCCTCCTCGTTCGGGCCCGCAGACCGCACGGCAGACACCAGTGGGGGAAGACGCGGCAAGCGCCCTGTTCCTGGTCCAACCCGCCGGAGGAACCTCCCAGGAAGCAGGGGAGGAGATTGACATTCTGGGGGGGCATATGTGTGTTTTAAATATGGAAAATTCGTGAATAAAGCAGTCTGCTTCTGAGTCAGCTGGCTCTGTTGTCACTGTTTCACTCACATCCCCCACACCTTGTGAACTGCCCGTTGATACACGGCACAGCCTCACCACATTAAGTCAGTACATCTCCTCTGTCAATTTGTGTTTTGTATTAAGAAATTGTCTCATGTGATTAAAGTAAGCCATTTGAATGCTAACAATATATTGCGGACACAAGAGTCTTGGCCTGGGTAACCACTGCACCAGGAGACCCAAAATGAGGCTAGTTCAGCCAATGGCTCAGAGACTTTAAATTGTGTGATGTCAATACAAATCCCTATAGTGTACAATCTCTAGGTAGGTCCTGGCCCTAATGTTCATCAATATATATATTTTTTAACTCGAACAATAGGGAACTGATTATCAGAGATGAGCCGGATACTCGGCTGAAACGAGTATCCGGTACGGATAAAGCACTTTTGCCGAGCATGAGTATTATACGAGTAATACGAGTCAATATCTGTGCTCGGACTGAATGAAAATCCTCACACAGCGTCACAGCGCTCCTCCCCTTCACACACCGCTCTGCTCACTCACAGAACAGCTCTGTCTCTCAGTCACTCAGGTTCGCGTGTCTTTTCCGTTAACGTTTAGGGTTTCTTCAGCTTGAAGTTTGTTTTTATTTCAGTTTGTACTTACTTATTAACCAGTAGAGTACTGTTAAACGTGGGTTCGTTCAGACGTGGTGCTGGTAGAAAGCGACTCGCGTTGCGTCTCTGCCTGTCGGCGATTTTTTTTTTAAACCGTTTTTTTTGTTACTTCACGCATTGAGTGTCTGACTACTCTCTAGCGTCTGGCTACTCTCTCTCTCTCTCTCTCTCTCCCTCTCCCTTTCTCTGCCGGTCGTTGGAGTTTTTTTTGCAGATCTGAAAAACAGCATCGGACTATTTGATCCGTAGAACACAGTCCCCCCGCCCCCCTCTCTCTCTCTGTCTCTCTCTTACTCACACTCATACACACACACACACACACACCTGGTGTGGAAATAAATAAAAAAAAATAAAAAATCACACCCACTTCCGGGTTAGGCCCCGCCAACTCCGAATACGGATACAGATAATTCATATGGTTAACAGATACAGATAATGCTGTACTCGCTCATCCCTACTGATTATGTTGACTATTGTGCTTGTTGTTTCCAGCCTTGTCCAGTTTACAAGACCTGACAGTTATATTTACAATAAAAGCCAAAGGTTTAGGTTCTAAATTGTATATATTTCAGAGGAAGTTTTAATGAGTTAACTAATCAAGGAAGCGTTAAATCCATCTCAGCTTCCTATATTGACATTCTGCGTACTAGACAGATGTTTTTTGTCTGAAGGGTGTTAATGTACAACCCTAAATCCATCCTTCATATAAATCTAATTTCACTCTGCTCTTTCACAGCATCGTTGAAGAACTAATAAAGATGTGCTGGTTCCAGAAAATCCAAGCACATACCAAGTTTTTTATTTACAAATACCACACCAGAAAAAAGGTGTGAATGGCAGTCAACTCGTGTGAGGTCCAGTCTGTTCAGTAGTGTTGTTCCTCTGGTGTCTGGCACATAGCACAAAGACAACAATCCCCCACATTACAGGATTTTATCCAAAACTGCCTCACAAATCTGTTCTGCCCTCCACCCACGCAAAAATACGACAATCAGAGATAAATCATGTCAGCAGTTATTCAAATACCATCTTTGTTCTATTGCTGCAGTTTTTCTGAGTGATCTGATGCTATTTTCACATATGGCAAACGTGATTAACCCAACAAAGTATTTGTTTTGATTTAGATGAATCCAATGAAGGTGTGACATAGTATGTGGGAATTATGTAAAACTTTATGTCCGGGCTGTGAGGTTCTATGTAAAGTCCAGGAAAAATTTAAATTAACTCATTGTCTACTCACCACTATGCCAATGGAGGGTTGGGTGAAGTGTTTGAGTCCACAAAACACTTTTGGAGTTAGTGGGGTAAACAGTGCCTTCAAGACCAAGTTGAATGTAGAGCCTCATGGACACTTAGGTGACACCAGGGGAAGTATGGAGGCATGTTGTGTTGTGTATACTTTTTCTTGAAGAATCGATTCCCAGCACCTTCAATTGTATATTGTATGCGTAACATTCCCTGCAGCACAACAGCGATCAACAAAGACGATACTAACTGTTTGAAACAGTCATCGATGTGTTGCTCATTACTCTTTGAGTGGATCAATATACAGGACAAACACAAACACACAATGACATGAATAGCAATGACGTCTCGGTGTGAAAAACAGGAGTTGTAACATTGATCCAAAACTACAAATAGTGGCTTGATGGAGTGTGTGTGTGCTGTTGAGTGGTGTATGGATCCTTGAACAATGTCAAGCTACAGTTGACGCAGGTAAGATACAAAATTGAAGTCAGCCTGTTGTGTCGTGCACATGATGAAAATAGACTGCTCTCTGTAAAAATAAATTGAGGATTTTATGGCCCAATAAAAATGTTCAGTTTGTTGAAAGGAAGAACAAATGATAAGAGACTTTTTATTAATGGCGGGGAATTGATTTCTTTGTTATTTATGGGTGATGTCATTTTAGCCGGGTCTTAATGCAGCCTCGATGGGCACTGGAGCAATTTACAGCGGAGTTGAAGTTATAAGTTGTCCAGAAGCAAATGATTGCTCTCTCAAGCTCATTACACAAGAATTAAACTCAGGTATATTAAAAAAGACCAGGATTTACATCTATCTATTGTGATACAGCATGGAGGACAAAAAGTGTATTTAAAATAAAGGATTTAATTAAGTAATAACTGTATAATAAAGCAATCATGTGTAAATGTTTTTATCTATTAAAAGATAAATTACATGGCCTGACACTTCTTTCCTCGAGCTCTTGCGATAGCTAACCCAATCGTGTCTATTTTGCTGAAAATATGGGCCCAACTTAGGAAAGACTTTGGTCGAAAAGGCCCATCTATCTTGAACCCTTTGTCTTCAAACCCTCTAATACATACTCAGCATTCAAAACCTGTCTCAATAACTGAGCGCTGAAAATGTCAGCTTTCATAATAGGATTTGTATGTGATTTCAATACATGTGTATGAAATATGGCGATAAAGTGGCCAATCAGCCTTGGCTGTAATTCTGGTTTGATATATTTTATGGATAACAGGGAGGAATTATTTATCATTAAAGAGTCAAATAAATAATTTCCTTGCAATTGATTGAATTTATGTATTGATTAATCAATACATAAATACTATGTATTAAATGCTTTATTACCATTCCTGTGAGACATTTAATTTCCCCATAAGAAGCTCAGAGCTGGCCTATAAAGCAAAACAAACTTTACTTTTACGCTGGGTTCACACCGGACGCGGAAGTGAGGCCAAAGCGTGGCGTAAGCGCAGCGCCTAGTGTTGAGATATCTATGTTTCTCTGTATCTTGTGACTATATTTGACCTATATCCTGTGAATAAATATTAGCTGTATAATCTATATAATCAATAATGCTTATGCTACAACTTTTTCTTTTCTTGGAATGATGTCTATCTTTTTGACTCAGACACAGGGTTTGCACAACAAGCACAGGCTCTCAGGAAAGAGAGAGGTCATGCCAGAATTAATACAAAGAGGTGTTTCATGAAACGTGGTGAGAAAAATATATGAAATCCTCCTCGGTGTCTAATCTAATCTGTGTCTCTCCAATGTAGCAGGCTCCCTGTTGGCCAAGGCCACAGTAGTGGGACAACTGGTCAGCTGAAAGTGATGTGCTTGCAAAAAACTGCACTTTGAGGAAACAGTATACATCTGGCCAATAACTGAATTCCCTCAAAGAAAAAGACCCGCCTCTGTGCTGCACTCTGTGTCTGATTATATATACTGTGGACTGAGGATGTGTGTCAGCTTCTTCTCGACATGATCCAGTGAACCTGGTGATGTGTCCGGCAGAACCCCAGACACTCTCTGTAAGTATTGTTCTTATACAATAAACTTGTTACTGTGAAACTTTTGAACAATGAATTTGTCTAATCATTGCCTTTCCCACTTGAACCTCGAATCAACGAACACGAGAGAGGGGTCATGCCAGAATTAATACAAGAGGTGTTTCATGAAACGTGGTGAGAAAAAGATATGAAATCCTCCTCTCTGTCTAATCTGTCTCTCTCCAATGTAGCAGGCTCCCTGTTGGCCAAGGCCACAGTAGTGGGACACCTGGTCAGCTGAAAGTGATGTGCTTGCAAAAAACTGCACTTTGAGGAAACACTGGCCAATAACTGAATTCCCTCAAAGAAAAAGACCCGCCTCTGTGCTGCACTCTGTGTCTGATTATATATACTGTGGACTGAGGATGTGTGTGAGCTTCTTCTCGACATGATCCAGTGAACCTGGTGACGTGTCCGGCAGAACCCCAGACACTCTCTGTAAGTATTGTTCTTATACAATAAACTGTTACTGTGAAACTTTTGAACAATGAATTTGTCTAATCATTGCCTTTCCCACTTGAACCTCGAATCAACGAACACGACGCTGTCCGGTCCGGACGGGACCGGGCTCAACACAAGCCTTAAAAAAACAGCTGGCTCCCATCCACTCCCATGTTTAACCTTTGTGTGGGTCACACCGGAGGCTTTTTATTAATGGCGGTGAATTTATTTTTTATTTATTGGTGATGTCATTTTAGCCGGGTCTTGATGCAGCCTCGATGTGCACTGGAGCAATTTACAGCGGAGTTGAAAGTGAGGCCAAAGCGTGGCGTAAGCGCAGCGCCAAGCCTTAAAAAACAGCTGGCTCCCATACACTCCCATGTTTAACCTTTGTGTGGGTCACACCGGAGGCTGAAGCGCCGCAATTGTTTCGGCGTCAAGTCTATTTTTTTCGCTTAACACGAGCGTATCGTGACAGGAAACACACTGAAAAAGGATTTTAACCGATATGATATAAATTATCTATTAGGCATCCCATACTTTCTGTTGTCCAGGAGTTTAAAGTGTACCACTTTTACCAACCACATTATTAAATGTCCACCTCTGCCCATCCACTACAGCCACACAAGCAGTCATAAAGAGAGAGAGAGAGGGGGGCAGTGGCGGTTCAGTGCTCGTGCCGCCCCCCACGTGACATGAAAAGGTGCCGCCGGGCGGCTGCCCGGTTCACCCGTGCCCCAAACCGCCACTGGAGGGGGGGGCTACGTATTCTCTACATAGGCTTGAGTGGAGAATACGTAATTTACCCTCGACACCCGACATTTAACGGCGCAAACAGCGGAGAAGTTCTTCAACATGGATGACATTAAGAGAGAAGTACAGTGTAAGGAGTGCAGACTGGAGTGTGGATCCAATAGCACAACTCTGAGACACAAGAAGGTGCAGTTAATCAACTTTACTGTTGAATGGCGGTACACGTTGAGGCAGTCCAAACACGGGTACAACAATCCAACAGGAGGCAGGCAGCGGCAGAGTTCGTAATCCGTTAATCCAGCAGGGAGCAGACACCGGCAGAGTTCGTAATAGTTTCGGTCCAAGGTCCGGCAGGGAAAAGGCAGAGACGTAACTCGTTAAGCAGGCAGTGATCGGTAACAGGAAAGCTATCAGAAGTAAATGCTGGAACGCTAAGAACATGGAGAAACAAAGACGAACTGGCAACGCAACACAGGAACACACAGACTAAATACACCGGGTGATGTGGACCAGGTGCAAACAATCAGGGAGGAGCTGACAATCACCCAGTTGGAACACACACACTAGGGAGGGAGTGAGGAGTGACAGGAGAGGTGAGTAAACAATAACAACACATAACAGAAGAATAAGTTATAACTATCCAGCCAACTTAACTTAATAATCAGGGCTGGACATAACATACATTGAGTTGTATTGTCCTCGGAACATGTTTTATAAAGACAACACTAAAAAAGACAAATGTTGGGAAGCTGTCACTTAATGTTGGAGCAACAAGTAAGTATATGCATTTATAATACTGGATCCATGGGTGATATTATTTGCGCTGCCCGGCGCTTCAACGTCCGGTGTGAACCCGGCGTTACGCTGGATTTTATGTTTCTAAATTGAAGTATAGCTACAGATATACACTGCTTTTAAGGGCTAACAACACGTTGGGGTTACAACACTGATAAATGGCAATAAGAACTGTGACAGATCAGCTGCAGCCTCATGACTTGGTTTTAGACCTTGTAGATGACGCTTAAAATATTTTTCAGTAACTCGCACGCTCTCAGTGTGACTGAATGTAAACACTACTTCAGGGAGTGAGCGGTGACTTTGGTCAAAAAATGTGCTCCATCCCTTGAGCCACAACTCAGTCATCACACGTTTATCTTTCGGTGTGACTTACACTTCCTGAGGAAATCATTATCTCCAATGTCCATCACAAATAAGTAAAAATGCTGAGTTCTAACAGGAAACAAGATAGTTCAGTGCTTGCCTGATTACTAAAGGGTTCCCGAGGGGTCTTAAAAAGTCTTAAAAAGACTTAAATTTAATAATCGTAAATTTAGGCCTTAAAAAGTCTTAAAAAGGTCTTAAATTTGATTAAAAATGTATAGATTCTCAAACTGTGTTGCGTGCCCGGGGAGTTGGAAATGTGAGGCGGAACTTATGTTTTGACGTCGGCATCTCTTTAACGGTGGAACAGTGAACAAATCGTTCTTTCGCCGTAGCCAGGGGTCGCAACCCGCGGCTCTGCAGCGGCTACCTGTACAGTGTTGTGCAGGCAAATTGGTGCGTGTGCCCCCAGACAGCACACACACAGGCTCCGGGGCTCCGTCCCGGCTCATTCGCTCAGAGAGACGCAGAGGTAGATAAGAGCTTGTTCATGTGAAGCAGCCGGTCAGTGACAAACAAGACACAAGTGTTCAAAAATCAAGGTGAAAAGAAAGTATGATGAAGCCCGTCTTGCACTTGGGTTCACAGTGAATGAAGGAGGACATGTGGAGAGACCAGTGTGTATTTTAGGTCTGAAAACTCTGGCAGCTGACATATGTTAAACTTGGCCCATTTTGTCATAATTTTGTTGGGGTAGGGGAGCGGATGGGGCATGAAAAATATTGTAGCTCCAAAGTGGGGCATGACAGAAAAAGTTTGAGAACCACTGGATTAGGCAGTTACTTATCTATCACTTGTGTCGCAGGCATGGCCGGTCCCCTATGACGTAGTGCACCTGTGTGTCTTGGGAAAAGGAGTTAAAACAACATAAAGTGAGATACTATCCTCCCGGTGGTTAAGGTAACACTTGTTCTCCAGTAAATGTGTTTTGGGGAAAGGTCCGCGCTGCAATATGTCCCCCCACCCAACAATTCGTAAGGAAATAAATCAGCATGGAACCAATAATCACTAACTTTGCAGCCCCCGGTGAGAACTTATCGGTGAACACCCAGTGCCTCGAGACTGAACAGGTGCGCAGCAATCAGGCTAAAAGAGGGAAATTCTACTCGCGTGTCGACGACTTTTGCAAGCTAATGGGGAAGTGTAAATTTAAACCATCTTGGTTGCATAAAAGCAAGTTTAGTGCGTGGCTAAAGCCAGGGGAAGGGAATGGTTTTGAAGCCCACTGTACTCTTTGCAAGAAATCGATAAAACTTGGAACATTGGATGTAAAGGTTTAAGAGTCACATGCCCAGTTAGAAATACTCAAAACCCATGTGAAAAGCCAACAACAAACTCCTGCCATCTCGTCGGTGTTCCCCTGCTTCGGGACCATCACCTGTATCAAATGCCCCATTAGCTAGTGTGCCTGCTGCAGCAGCTCCGGCAACAACGTTTGGGATAATCGACCTCCGGACTATGTTTGGGTCTACGTCAACACTAAAAGTGGAGGTGCTGTGGACGCTAAATACGGTAGCTAACCACCAATCGTATAACAGCAACAATGGCATAGGTGAGCTTTTCGGATTCATGTTCCCTGATTCCGATGTCTTTGCGTGCGGTGGTGACAAAACGGCTTACGTCACAAAATTTGGTTTAGCGGAGTACATCAAGAGAGACACACAAGCCTCTGCGCAACAACAGTGTCCTCCTGTATATTGCATGTCTCCACCTCCTTGTTCACAGAAAAGCCTCTCTCCGCAGAGGCTTGACCATGGGACAGGAGGAGCAGCTCCTGGCAATAAGCCCAGAGCTCAGGATAGGGCTTGCTGAGGAAATCACAGAAGAAGAAGTCCAGCCTCCTCTGCATTGGCGGGAAGGAGAGAAACTCCTCACTTCTGCTCTCAAGGGACAGGAATGCCTCAAACTGTTGGAGAATGGCATCACCTAAAATACAACAGAAGATAAAGAAATGTGAATACTAATAGATAAATCATTACATCATCAATCAGACTTGCACTGGTTATAATGGATCACATAATAATGGTCTTGAAATTTGGTTAAAAATGTGTACAATTTGTCAAAGCCTATTTCAGAACTATTCCTACCAGCAGAAAGACCTCCTGACAGCTGTTTGTCTAGCATAAATCTCAGAACTAGACATTTCATGTGTCTCTTGCAACTGTCAGGCTCTCTGTACATGACAGAGGGATCCAGACACGTCATCTGCCTAACAGTTGGGTATTTGACGGGGCTCTTCTCCTGCACTTTCCTCACAATGTCTGACAGTGCCTGCATGGAGTCCCTCCTAAACTCAAGGGCTGTGAGTTCTACACCTTTGGTTCTCTAGAGAGAGGGATAATAGGCCAGAAAAAGTACAACGAAATAAATGACATTTGCTGATTGCATCCTAACCATAATTTGTCAAATTATCTTTTCAAATTATCACACTACCTTGAGGATTGACTTAGCACCCAAGCCAATGTTAGTGTCTTCTGGGCTAGGCTAGTCTTACTGTCCATGACATCCAGTCTGGTCAGCTGCTGTGTAGTGATGTCCTGGAGGAGCTCTCTTGATGAAACGTCTAAGTAGACTCTGTCAACAGACAGACTCAAAAGTAAATGCAAGTCCCCTGCATCCACATTTATCATCAAGTGACATCATCATCATCTAAATCATAAATCATAAATCAACCTCTGCCAAGTCTTGGCAGAGGAATGGCATCACTGGCTCGTCTATTTCTTCAAGAAAGGATTGAAGGTCCTGGCAAGAGCAATGTAGAACTGCAATTTGGCCAAGACAAGTGGATCCTTCAAGGCTGCTGCAATCGTGTCAAACGATGCTGTTCCAGGGTTTGGAAGTTTCTTTGTTCTCACTGCATCCATGTACTGGAGCAGTGATGGCCAGACCACAGGTGCCCTCTCCACCACAGGCAGGTTTTCAATCCAGCGCTGGCCACAGAATGACAAAGGGAAAACTGTAGTTTTGGTTACAGCACTGTAATCTTCCCTCCTTGCTGGCACATTGTGGAACAATGTGTGCGTTGCCTTCAGCGGCTTGTCCAGCTGCCACTTGGAGAAGCCACATTTGAAAGCGTTGTGTAGGTGGTGCAGTCCACAGCTCCCAACGACAACAAGCTGGGCCCCTCCAGAATTTCCAGTTCACATTGGGCCCATCCATCGAGATGGACACCAGGCTCCTCAGCTCAAGCTGGTCCACACACTCCTGAGAAATAAAAATTAAATATTAAATCAACCTTTACACCTTTTTCAGTCAAGTTCAAGTAAGTCTGCGTCTCTGTTATTTATGCTATAATATCTAGTATTGTGTTGATGAGCAATGGAAATTAATCAAGAAATTTAAAGAGTAGCCCAAAGATCTTCAACAGGGGGTCCGCTACATTTTTTATATTTAAAATTTTCTTTCCAAACAATTTCCCTGCCACAAATTTAAATGTCTTCAAATACACATTAACATGAATCCAAGATATTAATGTGGAATTATGTGTGGCTTGAGGATTCACTGTCCCTTCTACATGTATGTTTAAAATAAAAAAAAACAACAAATCTGTGAATTATTTTAATACCTCAGTGTTATATTCAAGATGTATGTTTATAAATGGCACGGCCACCCTGTACCTTGCATATGTTTAAATTGAAAACATAAATATATAATCCTGTGTATTATTTGAAAAGCTTAGTATTGAATGCACAGTAACAGGGTAGCTATGTTTATACATGGCACTAGGCCCAGTTTAATATACAACACAATATATTATACAATATATATAGTAGCGGGTCCCTGCTTTAATCTCTCCATCAGTTTGGGGGTCCTTGGCCTGAAAAACGTTGATGACCCCTGGAGTAGGCTACCTAAACACTATGCTAACTATACACTTGCTAAATATAAGCATTCATGTCTACACCATTAAAAATACATATGGAAAGTGTGACGCTGATAAGATAAACAGTTCACAAGATATGTGTATCACATACATATATGAATGATATTAGTAGGTTGATATTGCTTTAACTAGGCTGTTGTCTTGGACTAACCTTTTCAAGTGTGTATGTTTTTATACTTATTACATTTCTTAAAAACATTTTAGACTAAGGCACAATCCCGTTTCATCCCTAGGCTCTACCCCTTAGCTCTATCCCTTTGTTGTGCACATTCACGTGTAGGGGTAGGGTTTCCCATTACCTGTTTGGACGGAGGGGTAGGGCTTTATAGCCCCCAAAACAAAGATTTGTCAGACCCTCACTTCAAACCTAGGGGTAACCCTAACCCTTACTCGTATGGAAATATGCAAATAATAGACAGCAGTGATTTCTAAATTTAATTTGACTCGTATTTCATTGCAGACAGTGTGAACATACGATTTTTTATGTTTTGTGTGGTCAACTTCATTTTATTTGTAAATATACATCCATTCTTTCCATTAAGGCCTGCAACACTTTCCAAAAAAGGTTGGGACGGGGCATTTAGGGTCAGTTATGAGGTACAATGGTTAAATAATTAAGTGATTTGAAATGGGTAATGACAACAGGTGATTGTAAGCATGATTCGATACAAAAGCAGCAACCAGGAAAGGCCTATCTCTTTAGGAGCAAAGACTGGCATAGGAACTCCCGTTTGCCAACAAATGTGTGAGACATTTTTTGAAATGTTTAAGACAGTGTTGCTCAAAGAAGGATATGAAGGGATTTGGATATTTAATTCTCTATGGTGAATAGCATTATTAAAAGATAAAAGGGGACATATTATGAAAATTCCACTTTTGTATTCACTCAAAACAGGTCAATCTGAGGAGGGCTGTTTTAGACAGGGTAAAAGGGTGCTGTTTTAAATGATCCTTGTGGCATTTTGACCAAAATATGTTACAGACATTTCATTAAGACCCGAGAGAACCATATCAACTGGTGGTAAAATGGGCATAATATGTCCCCTTTAAAGGAATCTGGAGGAATTTCAGTGCATAAAGAGCAAGGGCACGAGCCTAAGCCGACTAACTGTGTTCTCCGATCCCTCAGACGACACGTTAAATACAGACCACTGCTAGCTGCCTGAAGCTCTGCGCTTTTGATTCATACATGAAATAATGCAGAGCATCCAATCTTTTCAATTTCAAATGTCATTGATTCACCTACACAGATGTTATTAGGATATTATAGGTTCATCACTTTCCTAACTGCAAACAATAGCATTGGTTTATTTAAGATCTCAACAATGTTATTACGGCAAAATGTTTTGTCTCGTCTGTTAACAATGATGACTACTGATAACGTAATGTCTCAGTTCGTAGGGGAAGATTTAAACCACTGCCCCTTGTTACACCATTTCAAAGGGCAAGATAACCCTCGAAAACAAGGGGTAGGGGCAGGGCCAAGGGGATGAAGTGGGATTGGGACTAAGTATTCCTGTACTGTACGTCACATTTCCATCTTATTGATTTAATAAACCACAGTCAATGGAAGTGATTCAGCCAGTTTGCAGAAAGCACTTTGTAATACTTGCTGCATAAAAATGCAGCGGCCCGCATTTTATCCGGGCTCTGGGGGGTTCGCGGTTGCGTTGCTCTCTGTACATTCTGTCAGGATAGTAACCTAATCAAAATCAATCCCATGAGTTTGCTCAGTTGAGCAGATGTGTCATCTCTGGGCCAGCGCGCTGCCACAACACATAAACGACTGTGCAGATGCTTCAGTGCTGGTGTTAGTGCCCCAGAAGATTGTGCCGATGGACCGAGACCATCCTGACCTTGAGAATGTTTCCCAGTCATTTTTAGAATTCTCCCCTGAATAATTCCTCACAATAAAACTTTCGGATCAGCTTGTTTCGCTGTGTATTATAACTGAGCTGCTTTCTATCCAGTTAGCAGCTGTCAGATAAGTGCTTCCTCTAAGGCCGGGTTCACACCAGACGCAGAAGCGACGCCGATGCGAGGCGTGAGCACTAATCCCTAGCGCGCCGGCGCTTGGCTGTCCACACCG
>CM028869.1:3506097-3520731 GCA_016801935.1 Platichthys stellatus
TAAAAGTGGTAAAATTAAAACTCCAGGACAACAGAGGGTGAATACAAAGTATGGGATGCATATTTGATCATTTATATCATATAAAATATGTCGTCAATATCGTTTAAAATCATTTTTCAGTGTGTTTCCTGTCGCGATACGCTCGCGTCAAGCGGAAAAAATAGACTCGACGTCGAAACGATCGCTTCACGGCGCGAGGCAGCCGCGGCGCAACGCTACGCTTCAGCGACCGGTGTGTTCAGCACAACGATTTAACATGGGAGTGGATGGGAGCCAGAGGCTTGGCGCTGCGCTTACGCCTCGCTTCGGCGTCGCTTACGCGTCCGGTGTGAACCCGGCGTAAGAGCTGCTAAATTAGATAACACTTCTTTGAAGGCTGCATTCCAAATACCTGGAGGTTAAGTCATGAAAAATGAAAAGCCAGGGGAGGCTATGTGGATGTTAGGTCCAGGACCAAACTCAGGGGTCACATTACACATTACACACACTAAAGCACAAACACACTTACACACAGTAAATAAACAATAGGAAAAACTGATTTTTCTTATCTTTATTCAAGGGCTTGGTCTTTCAGATCCAGAGTACAACTCATTGATTTCACGTTTAGATTGAGGAACGCTCTCACTCAAATTGGGAACACACATTAGATCTTGTTTTCAATGTAGTCTTCCTAGTTTCTTAGCAGTTATACACAACACATATACAGTACATACATCATAAATTGTATACACCTGTAATACATATTTTCAAGCTGTGAGAATAAAACATTAAGTGCAAGATGGTACGATTAAGAATCATTTAACATTCTGTGATATTGCACAAGGCTTCAAGTTGTATTGAAGACTGAAGGTTATGAACTTTGAAGGTATTGTATTGAAGAAAAGCTCTCAATTTCCACGGATACACCTGTAGATCTCAGTACCGACATCCTGTCAGGAGTCTGTAAGCCAACAACCCACACCAGCCCTGACAGTAATCAGATTTGAAACCACAGAAGACTCTGCTGTCCGTCCTGTTAGTCTGAAAATCCCACATCTAACACCGACAGTGTACAGTGGAAAATGCCGGTGCAGCGTTCACTCTCCAGGGGGGCAGGAGTGAGGCGGGAGAACTAAAAGTATGTGTGTGTGTGTGTGTGTGGAAAACAGATGAAAGTGAAATGCTGGGAGAGATATTAATGTAAAGCCGAGAGGATCCTCTGTGTGGCTTTGCATGGGAGAGTGTTACCCAGCGGTGACCTCGCAGTTGTCACATTTTATCTGCTTTCAGCAACTAAAAGCAGTGTATTCCACACAAACAAAAATACGGGAGTGACACTGCAACATAAAGCTATTACAGATGCATGTGAGCCAACATCATGATATTTATGCATAAGAGTGAAGCCTTTTAGACTCAAATGAGCATGGAAAACATAAAAGTAGTCAGACACACACACATACACACACGTTATGCTTCACTACACAATGCTCTGGTGACAGAAAGGGACATTTAAGAAGCAACTTGAAGCCATGTTGTCATCACTGTTGAATCTCTCGAAGCAAAGCCTGTATTATTTCAATGTGTGTGTGTGTGTGTGTGTGTGTGTGTGTGTCTGTCTGTCTCGGGTGAGCTGGCATATCAAAATAAACACAGAACATAAAGTTAACAAATAACATAATTGTATATCTTGGGACAAAGCTTGGTCACTTGTCATGAGAATAAGATCAAGCACAATTAAGTAACTATAGAGTACACAATTATAGAGCCACTATTCTAGTCACTAATGACATCACACACGCCCTGATAAATAATTAAATACTGTGTATTGTTTCCCCTGGTTTGCCAACAAGAGGGTTGGTCAATAATAAACCCAACACTTGCTGATACACATGCACCCATCAGGCTCTTTTACATCAGAAAGGCCTTTGCTACCTCAGGCGAATATTCACTTGCAGCATCGGCTACACACGTTATGTTTTGTGTCTCCTTGTGGGTTTCTTCATGACTTTAACACTTAATTAGCTGAAAAAAATTAAGCAGCTTTAATTGCAGACCATTTTAACTTAAGACTGGCCTTTTCCCCTCAATTATAATTTTGGCTGCTTAAAAATAAATAAATGTTTCTCACTTCATTATTCTTCCCCCACCTGAATCCATCCTCCATTATTTTTATGTTCTTTTGATTTGAAAACAGATTGGCTGTAAGAATAAATACTTCCGTTGTGTTACATTTAATTTTTAAGACGGCTTCAAGTAGTTCCCTACGGCTCTGTAAACCCACACAGTTTAATTTCTTATATTCAGGCTGTTTGGATAAGGCCTTATTCCATCAGAAATAGGCACAGTGAAAAATCCCAGCTCCAAGCAGCCGAGTGGAAAGATTCTTCACGCCAGTCTCTGACTTGTTATCCTGAATCACACAATTTCTGATACGGTTGATATGTCCCATTTGGCAAAAATATGAAAAATATTATTGTTTGAATTTGGCTAGATTGCCACAAACAGAACTGTGTCGAAGTGGATAATTTATTTAGCACAAAGAAACTGGATAATACTAACTTTTGTATTGAAATAATGAGAGTGAAAATGCTAACAAGCAACCTCGCAGCAAGACTCAATTATAAATCAGATTTTCCATTTATACCATTTTCTCTATACAGGCCTGTTTACTTGCCACGATAATTTGCTCTTAGAATTTCATCATTTTATTTTGTTCAATAACGAGATATTGAAAACAATCTCTGAGCAACTGAGCTTGATGTTAGGTCTAGAAGACATTTGTCTATTGACACAGATGTCGAAAGACATATTCGACAGAGACATAGTTTTTATAATGAAATTTCAATTACAGTTTCTACAAACCCACACTGTCCTGTGCACAAGTCACAGTAAGTAAAAAAAGATTAAATTTAATTTACTTTATATTATATATATATATTTAAATTCACATGTTTATGCTTTTGAACATTTATTTTTCCCACTTTGAACAATAACCCGTGGTCAAAGATGTTAACTTCAAGCTTCATGAATAACCACTGAAGTAGAAACACATTCGATCCACCTGGATCACACTGGAACATTTTCATACCTTACACAAAATCTATTTACACCTATCAATGTGGAACAGATGACTACAGCTCTCGACATACTTGAACTGAAACACAACATCTAACAAGATTATACGAGGTGCCTACAGTCTAATATTAAATGTACATTGTGCCTCAGTTATCTCAGTGTTCGACTCTGACCAGGCCCCAACAGGCATTCTGTTGTTAGTGTCTGAACCTGACCCTGATCTTTTCCCCTGATTGCAGACATATGCAGCGTGACCACACCAGGCACGATCTTTTGAAATGTGTGCGTCCACGACCAGAGGCTGTCAAGTATCCTCTAGTTCCCAGTCGGCACCAATCGAGATCTGACTATATTTCCCAGCATGTCAAGTGGTGCTTCAGGATACACTGAGTAACGCTCGAGGAAGTTGTTAGGCAAAGAATATCTTGAACAACCTGCTTGTTCCAACTACTTTGACTTTGTTCTGGTTATTCCCCCATTTCATTAATTTCTTATTTAATTCTATTGATGATGTTAAAATGCGTCTAATTACAGCAACATTTTTATTCAATTACAGGTGTACAGAAAAACAGTATGACTATTTGTCATGTCTCCTCAGAATGGCTGTATGATGTATGCAATGTTTTTCTCTAGCTAATCCAAATGTTCAGCATGTTGACATAAGTGGACTATTGCTAACAGTAATCACGGATACACAAATACATCCTTCTAGTGACAAATATGCAGCAATAAATGGGGAAATGTGTTGTCTGCATTTGTGTATTAATGAGTTTGCTTTCACAGAATCATGATGCCCCTCACACACACGCACACATACACATACACACTTAGCCATTTGTCAATGTAATGAATTGATCACTGGAAAGTGTTTATCTGTGTGTTGCAGAGTTAACAGCACTTAACACACAGATGCCAGAACACACATACTTAGCACACACCACCACCACTCTGATATACGTTTGTCTCGCTGCATGATTCTGTAACAACGTTAACTGATGATTGTCAGAGAGGAAGAGATGGAGGAGCAAGGTTGAAAAGTAAAATGGGAGAAGAGAGAGAGCTGAACAGCTGAAGCACAAATTAATGACACAATAGGCACACACACACACACATAGAATGTATTGCATTTTGTGTTCAGTATAGTGGATTGCCTGTTGCAGCTCATGTTTCTGGACTCACATACCAGTATTTGCACACAGGTTATTTTAAAACTTTAAATGTGACGTCATTCCATATCTAGTTCTAGATGTAAAATATATATTTAAAGAATATTAAAACATGCTCATGACATATGTCCTTCTGGTATATTTTGAATAATGCTGAATTTTCTCTTAGAATACCAGGCTAGAGTAAATTGTCTTTTTGCAGAGCAGGATTGGTTGGACTGTTTTCTGTGCTGTTTATTTAGGCAGGACAAAGCATGAGTCAGCAAAATGCTAAATAGTCTGATTTATACAACTGCATCCTTATGGAGTTATTATTCTCTTCTGCTAGAACTGACATGTTGTTTTACTCAGGGTGCTTGCATTCTTGTTGAGTCTGATTTGTGATCTACTAAATATTCAGTATCAACCAGAAAGTTACACAAACACAAGTAGATACACTGGCATGCAAATACAAGTTGAATATTATATTATAAACATACACCTGTACACATTGGCTGTGATTCTACCACAACTTTACACAAAGATTTCCCAAAGTTAGAACATCTAAGAGTATCTTGAGAAGATTTTTATGGATGAGTGAAAAGCCTTTTCTTTTTTAATGGGACCTTTTATTTGTCTGTGCTTATGGAGTCAAGATAGTTTAACTTTAAAACAAAAAAAGTTCAATTCATGATAGCAAATGCTGTAGCACAATGTCTACAGCTACATGCAAGTTCATTTTGACACTTTTGAAGTCCCTTTAACTGCTCTTGAAATTTAATTTAAGAGCAAACTGAAGACCAAGCACCTTGAGAGAAAATCCAACTTGTTCCAAGTAAACTCATTTAGGTTCACCAGACTCCAGCACCTTGAAAGACTTTCAACACAGTGCAGTTTGCATCATAGGCATAAGGAACTCTTCTCTCTGAAGACATGCACTCATGTGAATAAACAAGTTATCAGGCTAGTGAAGCAGCATCAGTGTAAAAGGTTCCCGATGCAGATCCTGTTCCAAATAATATAAGTAAACAGTAATGTCAAGTGAGAACCAGAGCTATCATTTAACAGTCTAAGCTGAGCAGCTCCCCGAAAGTGGGGAGGTTCATATTGCTTTAATAAAGAAGTTAGGAGAAGTCATATCAACACTGGTAATCGAAGACCAGAAGATTGAACCTGTCATTCAGCCTCATGCTGCCTTTACTGCAGTTGTTCACTGTGGGAAAACAGTGCAGCAATTAGTCAAAGTGCTTCACAGAATTGATAGTTTGCCTGAGCGTCAGAAGAGGAGGTACACAGCAACGGAGGAAATGTTCCTCATTATTTATCTGTCCTCAGGTTCTACATTGTCACTGAGGCTTTAATCAGTTAAATACTCATACTTTGATGTTTCATCGCCTCCTCCTGGTTCAAGAGAAGTTCACGGTTTCTTCTCTTTGTGTGAGTGTGTGTGTGGTTTGGGTGAATGTGTGTATGTGTGCGTGTGTGTGTTGGCTTGATGTGAATGCCAGAAAAGATGCTGCTTGGAAGTCATCAAAGTCATCTCATCTCATTGGATCAGTAACTCTTGGAAACTACTTTTCACATGTGCTAGTGTATCAACCTTCATGCAAATTACAAACATACACAAAGTTACTATCATCTCCTGTGAGTTGGTTTTATCCATCTGCTTAGTTATTTGCACCTACATCTGAAACATTTGAAAGGGACAACATCTCCAGATGAGTTTTTTAGTCCCAAGAGTAGAACATATTTTTGTGTTGAGCTTACGAATTGAGAGATCTTTATTTTAGACACACTGAAAAAAGTTCCACTCATGGCAGAATAATGTCAATGTCATTAATGCATGCATGCACTCACATTTTCCAGTCAGACAATTTCTGAACTAGAGGCAACTGTCAATACTACCGCTGACCACATCAGTACAAGACTGCAGCATTATTGCCACTGTCTTGTTCTTGTGGTACAAGTGTCCTGAATGAGATGCAAACCATCTTTAAAGTGCTACTCTTTGAAGAAATTGAAAACTGGAGCCCAGTAGAGGAATGTAATGCAGCTTACCAGCTTCCCAGATAACAGTTTGCCAACCCGGGGAGTAGTCCATGTGTCACTGAGCCTCTAGCACCACTTACAATATTTAAAAAATGAAACATATTAATGTGGATGTAGGCTTAAGGCCATTTTAGATACAACACAACAACTGCTCTGCTCTAAACCCCGTTCTATTCAAAGGCCTGCTGTGCACAAGGATGTTTTTCCACTGCGCCGAGCAAAGTACACATGCAGTGCGTCGCTCGACAAGCTTTCAGACTGTGCCTGGCTTCTAGCACAGAATGCACAATGGAGGAAAAACTGGTATTGTGCATGTCTGAGTTCCCTGAATTATTAGACACAAGTTTTCATGTACATAAAGGCTACAACAAGCAGGCATATTCAAGTTTTTCAACATAGAACTTGTTTATAGGAAGGGAAAATGTGTAAAAAGAGAAATAGAGCTTAATTTGTTTGAACCATGCAGCCAGGATCTAAAATCACTCAATATCTGATAGGCCCTGTAGAGTGCTGAATTCACATCATCATACCGAGCTACAGTTTCTCACTCTTAACTCATACAAATCAGTGTTAACCACACCTATTAGAAATGGAAGCTTTGTAACCAAATTAAAGAACAGTTACTCTTTAGCATCTTATAAAAAAATATCCTGCGAGCTCACAGATATCTATATAGGTTAACAAAGCTTTATTTATGACCTCGTTGAATTAAATCAAGTACAATCCTGTCACCAAAATGCACATTGTAGCTCATCAGCTACAGTAGTTCAAAAACTAGCCGTGAATGTCAATTTGGCTGTTAACACATTTGCGATAAAGGGAGGAATTTCACAGATCCACTACCAATACTAACGCAAAGGCAGCCGAGTTAATACATCACTTCCTGCCTCTTTGTGCTGCTGCCGGCTGCTCCACCCGTAGACTGAATAATGCAAAGGATTTGTTGCTGTTGTGAACGCATCTGTGCACAAAACCTCCCGCTGTGTCGTGCATGTGTGGAAGGAAAACTGCTGGTAAACTCTGTAGCCAATTCTCTCGATTTAACCGGATCTGTTGTGAAACCGGAAAGGAACAGGTGTTACTAAAAGGTATCAATGGCTCAGAACTATTGGAGAGTCACAGAGCCATAATGCACAATATCATTGACAGTATTGCCTACACATGGGCCTTTCATGTCTCAACCTGTCAACTCAAAATGTGTCACAATGACTAATTCACATGATGTTTGCAACATTTTTCTCATCTTCAGTGCACTGGTTTAAAATCATCACAGTGGACAAACAATTAAAACTCCTGACACTGTGAACACATTCTCCAAACTGATCTCTGACGCAAGCTGCCACACTCACAGCCGCACCAGCTGTCAGACAATGACAGTGCCATTAACACTGTTGTGAACATATTGTCTGCAGTTTAACAGTGAACATCATGTTGATGTAAGTGAGAAAGAGAATCCTCTCTGCCAACTGCTTTTCACTGTAATGAAAAATTAACGTTCAAAACACACATAACCTTGACTTGCCATCCTTTTAGGGACTATTGGGACAGTTGCCTTTTCAGTCCCTTGGAGCAATACAATTTAAATGAGCACCCACGTCAAATATGCATTCCCCTGCAACCTGAGAGCAGCTTTAATGGGACTCACATCATTAAGTGCAATGATTTCATTAATTCTGAAGGCAGAGAAAAAAGGGGCATTCACTCTCTAGGACTTCATAATTAACAACTGTGTATGTGCATGAGGGAGTGTCGTTTTTAGATTGTGTGCGTGTTGAGATGAGCATGCACACAACCACGGATTCTCTCCATATTTCTCAGAAGCACAATTTTAGGTTAATTGCAGTCCCATTGAGCAGGCTTATAATTTTCTCTAAATGAACCATGGCATTAATGCAGATCATCTCCCAGGCAGGGAGGCTGCGGCACGACACAAATTGAATGCAAATATTATCAATAATTCTTAGCTGCCTTACATAGAAAGAGATAACTTTAAAGTATTGGTTGCCAGTTTAAAGTCACGGTTCTTTTTGTTGTAAGCTCTTATCAGGCGGTTCATGGTAGATTGTGTGTTGTTGAAAACTGTATAATTCACTGACACAGGTCATTTAAGGGATATTGCCCAGTTAGACCTCCGCTCAAGATGTTTCCACTGAGTGTAACTTGTTCTGCCCTAACAGGTGCAAACTAACAAGCACTTTTCAATGCAACTAATTTAGTCTGTTGATGTCACATATCAAAGGCCCCAATTTCAATCCCACTGAACATCTAATTATCCAAGATTATGGGTGTGTAGCATCTTTAATTGTCAGTTATTACATGCAAACTGTTACAATAACTGTTTGAGGCTAAATCCATATAACTAAAACGATCTGTGTCCACACAAACATTTTCCCAACTCGGGTGGGAAAACGGGCAACACTAAAAAGTCAAAGTGCATATCAAGTACAACATTTCAGTTCATGTTTCTGATCAATTTTTGATTTAATAATTGTATGCCATCGGGATTGACTACCATGACTGACCCATGATCAGTCAAGTGCATGTATTGGTAGTTCCTGGTACAAGAACTACATCCCCAAATTGCCTCTGCGCAATGCAGAGGGGCGTGGCTTCTTCTGCAGCAATGAAGTTAAAACACAGCGTTATGTCACACTCTGTGGGAAGATCTGGTTAACCCTGATCCTGGTTGGAGGTTATAATGGCAATGGATTTTTTCAGTTAATTGCACAGCCCAATCCTCAGTGACACTCCATACAAACACCAGTACTCAACACTGCAACAATTAAAGAGTAAATGGTTTGTGAACCAGGAGCTTGTAGCAAGTTAGCTAGGCTACCAAGTAACATCTGCCTGCCACTGCCACTAATTAACATGTAATATCTTGATTTAATTTCATCCAAAAGATGTTAACACAGCAATTCTGCTTTATAGAGGGAGGGGTCATCCATCACCGGCTGAAAAAGTCTCTAGTGGTTCTAGGTGGGATCAATCTTCTCTTTGAACTCTCAGCAAATTAAGCTTATAAATGTATTATTAAAAATTGAAGCATCGAACGAAGGTCACCTCTGCACAAGCAGAATCAAGACATTTCTTAAGAGACAACAAGCATAAAAACAAAATTGTACGAGTTTTTAAACTAATTCACAGACTGTTCAATAATGTTTTTTTTTCTTCTTTTATTACAAAGGATCCAAGTGTACATATGAAAAGAACCGTAGGGTTAGGCCACTGGTGGGGTGGAAGGGATTTATGGATAAGTAGTTAAAGATTCATTCCAAGATCGTTGTAAATCTCTTATACAAAGACATAATATATTATAATGCTGATATTTGTCCTCTCTATACAGGCTCAGGTTAATGCACCATGAGGTTAAATGCTTTAGTCTCATCTCATTTTTGTCCGCTTATCCGGGGTCGGGTCGCGGGGGGAGCAGCTCAAGCAGGGGGCCCCAGACTTCCCTTTCCCGGGCCACATTGACCAACTCTGACGGGGGGATCCGTTGAGACATAATCTCTCCACCTAGTCCTTGGTCTTCCCCGAGGTCTCCTCCCCACTGGACGTGCCTGAAACCCCTCCCAAGGAAGGCGCCCAGTAGGCATCCTTACCAGATGCCCGAACCACCTCAGCTGACTCCTTTCTAAGTAAAGGAGCAGCGGCTCTTATCCGAGTTCCTCACGGATGGCTGAGCTTCTCACCCTATCCCTAAGGGAGACGCCAGCCACCCTTCTGAGAAAACTCATCTCGGCCGCTTGTACCCGCGATCTCGTCCTTTCGGTCATCACCCAGCCCTCATGACCATAGGTGAGGATACGAACGAAGATCGACCGGTAGATCGAGAGCTTTGCCTTACGGCTCAACTCACTTTTCGTTACAACGGTGCGGTAAAGCAAACGCAATACCGCCCCCGCTGCTCCGATTCTCCGGCCAATCTCACGCTCCATAGTAACCTCACTCGCGAAGCACTCAACACTTTTCAGATTTTTATTTGTAAATAATTGTGAAATCCATGTAATATTTCCCCCCACTTCCAAATGATGCACTATTTTGTGTTGTTCCATTACATAAACTCACGATGAAATAAATTTTGATCTGTGGTTATACCATGACAAAATGTAGAAAAATCCAAAGGGGGTGAATACTTATGCAAGGCACTGTATATCACAAACAGGATTGGTGACAAGGCGCAGCCCTGGCGGAGACCAGCATCCACTGAGAACGAGACTGACTCGGTCATACGCCTTCTCCAGATCCACAAAACACATGTAGACCGGATGGGCATACTCCCAGGCCCCCTCCAGGATCCTTGCGAGAGTGAAGAGCTGGTCCGTAGTTCCACGTCCGGGGCGAAAACCGCATTGTTCCTCTTCAATCTGAGGTTCGACGAGTAAATCGCTGAAACATTTTATAGGTCACCACACACTTACAGTATCAGGCTGATACAATCTCACTTTATCCTCCAGTCTCCTTCAGATAAAAGTCAGCAGCTTCTATCTCACATCATTCCCTTCTAAATTCATCTGTCATCACTAAAACCACAAAGATGATAGGGGAGGAGCGGTTGAGGGAAAGGATGAGCGGAGACAGTGATGAGTACAGCAATGATAGACCTCCATTACGCCACATATTAACCTGCACCATGCATGACTGGGTTGTAAATGGGTTGAGTTAAAAAAAACAAAAAAAACATGCTTCACACAGAAAACATTGAATTAATCTACAGTGTCCATGCATCACTTTGGAGACACTGAAATATCAAAATAATGTAATATTATTAACAATATAAACAGTGTGTTTAATAAGACATCCATTATTAAGATTACATGTAATAGTGAAAATTAGGTTTTCCTAAATTAAAGTTTCAACTCCAACTCAAATGTTTTATAGTCACTCTATTTATTTTGCAGCTGGTCGGCCTGGTTCAAGGATTAAAACATCCAAAAACCTTGGATGGAGAAAATGAATGGGAAATTTACTTTGGGAAACAGAGCCATTCTATAAGTGGGCAGTCACTGTTACAATATTCCGGCACGAGAATCTGTTTCTCAGTTAAGGCAAATGAGATGAGATTTTCCATCAAAGCTCCAGTTTGTGGTTTAGGCTAATAAGACGACTGCACTTTATTATTTAAATCAGTAATCTAGGCTTTACTGTTAAGCGTAATTGGGGTCACATTGTATGAGAAATGCATGTTAGCAGCAGGTGGAGAGGCGACAAAAGAGGAGAGGAAGATGGATGGACAAACATGGTAGATTGATGGAACGGAGTGAGGGTTAGATGCGGGTGGTTGCACATGTGAGAGGGAGGTGTGTGTGTGTGTGGGGGGGGGGGGGGGGGTGAGGGGGGATGTGAGAGCTGGTAGCTAATGGTGGGAAAACATTTTACCAGCAGGCAGCAGGATAGTGCAGTCAAGCGGTGGACGAAAAAGATGGAGAAGCAGGAGGATAAAGAGAGGAAAGATGAGGGATGAGAGAATATATGAAGATAGGTGGAGGGTGTGCAGAGGGAACCAAAGTAAGAAGGGCAAACCCGAGTGAAAAAGTTGCGGTGATAGAAAGAGACAAATGGAGGGAATGAAGAAGAAGACGAGGGTCAGGGGAAGAGGAGAAAACGGGATTACCGAGAGGTGAAAAAGAAATGGGTGGATGACGAATACATATGGAGGGAGAGGGGATGACAACATGATGAAGTAGGAAGGAGGATGTGATGAAAGAAAACAGAATGAGGAAATAAGGAGAGATGTGGTGGATTAGACAGAAAAAAAAAAAACAGGTGAAAGACTGAGCCGATTTCCAGCTGATGGATCTCGTCCATAGCGCCGACATCTACACACACACACACACACACATTCTCAGATTGCAAGGAGGGACAGAGAGAAATTAAGTAAAGCTGTTTCTACTCCAAGGAGCCCATTTTATCTTCTATGGAACATCAATTCACACACACAACAGGCCATAGGGAAGAAATGTCGGTGAGGGAGAGTGTGTGTCCATGTGTGTCAGTGTGTATTTAGTGCCCTCTTTCCCTGGAGAGAAAGAAAATCCTCCAACTGTCTCACTAGCGACACCCAACAGAAAAGTATGCAGTCTGACAAATAATTCTAAGTTATGTGTTTTTATATTCATCCTTGACTTTTGGATTTAACAAAAAGTTTGTCTGTAAAATCACAGTTCCAACCGTATCCTTGACAAGTTTCTAATACTGCGCACTGAACCAAGGATTTATATAATTTGCCCACTTCCAAATGCATAATTAGTATTTTTTTAGTGTTTCAGTTATCAAGTCTTTAGCGATGAATGTACAGCCATATGTTCACTGGTTGAGTTTCTTCACCCCATGGCAACAGAAAAACAGATGTTTGAGTAAATACTGGCCAGCTGTTTAAACTACTGAGAACCTTTCTAACGCTGTGGATGATGTTGGACTTTCACACTTATAAATATACACGTGTAAAGAAAGCGTGTGAGAAATTCTGCTCTGTAAAGACAGTTACTGTAAACATGTGGATATTCCTCTTCAAAAATTGCTGTGATCACTGGCTGCATGACTGATTACTTCATACGTGCCGAGGGCCACACATCAGTGGGCGGGTTTGTGAAATTCCATTTCTCGGCCAAAGGTGGGGCCAACAGAGATGGTAAATGCTCTGTCTTCATTGTGTCACAGTGGTGCCTTTCACACACATACTTTATATCTGGACATACACACGAGGCCTCACCTGTCGAGAGCAGACATTTATTTCAATTACATGTATGGTTTTTCAATTCATTCTCCCCCCCTCTCTCTTTCTCACAAACACACACACACACAGACCATGAGGTTGTCATACAGACGTGATCTATTGCCCTCATCCTCTTTCCGGCAGTGCTTTGTAATAACCATGGTTCAGTCCTGTGATCTGCTTTATATATTTTCTTTTTTTTGATCACTTTTTGGTATTCAAGCTTAATGCAGAAACAAAATCAGCATTGTTAATTAAATAACTGTCGCAAAGGTTATTTCTTAGCCTTTGTCATTATTAGGTTTAAGTCTTAATCTTAAAAGTAAATAATCCCTTCCAGATACATAGACATATTAGGAAGAATAATGTGTCGAATGTCATTTCTTCTTCTTCTTCTTCTTCTTATTATCTATTATTGAAACATTTGTTTAAAAGAAGGTTAGGGATGGTATGTTTAATGTTTCTTTTCTCATACTGTTCATTGCTCCTCTTTTGAGCCTCTGTCTGAAACACTTGGTTTTAGCTCCAGTCTCTTTAAGCCTCCCCCCATAGACAATTCTGCTGTGATTGGCCGGCTAGCCAACTCTGTATACTTAATAACTTCTTAGTTTATGCTTACACCAGACATTACAATCTAGGGTACAGCTCAACATAAACTTTAGGGTGCACCCACTGTCTAGCATGTGAGCCCATTTTCTTTTCATGTTTTGCAGATGTTGATCCTGAGATCAGGTGAATTCTATAGTAACCTTTGCTGACTCTGTGGTTGGACTCTGTTTGTTGTTTGTTAGAAAAACTTTGCTGACTGACACAGCATCATACATGATACTTTCACCTCCAACACATTTAGGATGCAGCCTATAAGTCACACCTTTTCAAACGATATGTTCCAGACACAGAACAATACATTCATTGTCTCTTGTTGACCAAATTTCCACCACATTGGTCAACCAGTTTTAGCAATTGAAGGAAATGTCAGCCTCTGGTTTTGTTTTATTTGGCTTTGTTAGGGGGCGTCTCCTAGACTAGCTGCTTGCTGTGCATTATGCAAATGTAGGCCGTTATGACATCACAATGCTGTACAAGAAATCGCCTGGACTCCTGAAAAACAGCGAAACAAACTGAAATACAGAACCTGCAACAGAACATTCGAAAGAAATAAGTTCACCTCCTCAACTGGGATCCGTCAGTTTGTAAAAATCAACACTAAAGGGCAAAGAACCTTGTTGACAGAATCAGGCAATTTTATCCCAAGCAAGTCAGTTGGTCACAACAAAAACCTAAAGTACTCTGGGGAAAGAAGAGTGGCAGTCCCAACTATACTGAAAACCACTGACAAAAATAAAAAGATTTAGTGTTTCTATTAAGAGGAGTGGAAGCTCCAGTACAGTACAAAGGGCGTGTGAGATAACCACACAGGGATCTTTATTGTGCTGGGTTTTTGAGAAATTACGGGACGGTGTTTTTATCAGTGTTCTCTGTACCTCACTCACAAAGACAGACTTCAGTGTTCTGCTGCATGAGTAGAGGGAGCAAAGCAGTGTTGTGCAATAGTACGTAAAAAGTGTTACCATAGAATGGTGTGCCTTTAGGCACTCAATAAATTTGGTTATCAAAATAAAATATAAAACATTAATATTTAAAATATTAATATTAGATCATAACATT
>CM028869.1:3521518-3544751 GCA_016801935.1 Platichthys stellatus
TGTAGGAGAAGAGAGGCTGGACAGCCTGCTGGCCTTCGAAGGATTGTAGAAAGAGAAAGATCTTGGGGAGACCTCTCCTTATATTGGCCCCGGTGACCTCACAGGTCTTGGACCAGAGTGACCAATAGGAGTTGACCCTGGTGGCTCTTGACACCTTTGTGTGATACATGCAGCATCCTGTTACATCCTCTGGGAGACTGAGTTCCTTGACTTCCTAAGATCAATGGAACCTGTGGCATCTTGGGGGATTGAGTCCACTCCAGCACATGCGGCATGTTTGTAACAAGTTTGACTGAAAGGAGGCCTGTGGTTTGCACAAAAACCATGTCCCAACAGCACTGTACAAAAAAAAAAGATTACTGCTGCGATGCAACACAAAAAAACAGAAAGAAACATCTTTAACAACATGAATTCTGACCTTTTACCTAAAAAAAAAAATTATATATATTTCCACTCACTGAGATCCAATTATTTACTAATTCAGATGTATATGGAAACCTAATTATAACCTAATTATATCAGGGTGAAAGCCTCATTTCAATTGCTTCAACCATGCAATTCTTCATTATGTCAAAGTTGCCGAAATCTTTGAACTACGATTGCTGCAAGTTACGGTTTAAGCACATGAGTCAATGACACTGTTTCTTCTTTTCATACATTTTAATAATTCCAACACAATCAATGAGTCATACTGCTTGTGTTATCAACCTATTTGGGTTGTTAAAAAATTAACCACATTTACTCCAAGCCTGATCGTACCATAAGAGATAACAACATGAATGTATGACTTTGGTAATCATTAGGCAATACGGATTAATTAAAAGAACTGTATCACATGTCTTTATCTTTTCCAAACTTCACATGCATTTGACCTGATTTTTTGTTAGTGATGCTGATCTCCAGATGAACCTTAAGCAGCTCTGAGGCTTATGTATCTTGTTTGTGCTTTAAAAGAAAAATCTATTGAGTCCTCAGACAAAGTGACAAGGGGTGACTTATCAAACCTGGAGCTCTTTAAGACATCACAACATCCAACAAGTTGTCCAAACTGGACAACTATTTGGGAAGTTTGCCCCTTCCCTTGAATACCACCCATATGGTAACCATGGTCACCAGCATGAAGACAGTCTGGCTTATGAAATCGGTTCTGTTTTTAAATTAAAAACATCTTAAATTCCTCTAAAGAAAATGTATGTGGAGCCACAGTGACTGACATTACTGATAATATTTTTTAACTGCACATGGTTAAACTTCTCCTGCTCACACTCATACTAATTCAAACCTTTTACCCACAGCCCATGCTGTCAAATACCCCACATAAACTTGGTCCAAACTTCAAACTGACCATTCTCATGCAATCCAAATACAACTACAACACACATATACAGTACACACACTCCCACATCTGTCACAGAGTCAAATCTCCACCCACGTTCAAATTTACACACACAGCTGCACAAATTGTCACCCAATTGCATTCATTCACAGCCAATAATGTGAGCTGTCAGAGAAGCAGGCAGTCAGGCACGCATGTGTGTATGTGGCTGTGAACCCCCACACACTCATACAATACTCGCTCAAACCGAAAATTCATGGACCATTCCACAATATCTGGCTTCCGTTGATGAGGAGGGCATCTGTGCGTCTGTGTGTTAGAATAGTAAATATCTGAGGAAATGAACTGACCAGCCACGACAATCTGGCCATCTGACTGTCTCCCACAGCACAAACAGAGAAATATATCAGGGACGGAGATGAGATGGAGAAACGAGAGCAGGGATGAAGCTTGGATGTGGAGAAAGAAGAGAGGGAGAGACTGATGAAATTAGATGGAGAACTGAGAGGCTAGATGTAATACATATTTTTGATTACAAAACAATTTGTTTATATAAATATTTTTCAAATAAGTTTTCAAACTGCTTCAAATATTTTTTTAACAGTATTTCTGTCAGACAACTCACGTTTGATCACGTAATAGATTTATTACAACAGATTTAGTGTTTGGCGTCTAGGCTCCAACTTAATCACTCCCCCATATGATTACAGAGAAATGATGGGAGTGATGAGCAAATACTTGTAACCCCCCGTTGGAGCCTACAGGTGGATACTGGGCCTACAGGTGGATGCTGGGGTGGTGGAGGGACTGAAGCAACAGGTAGCAATACTGCAGCAGCAGTGCGAGCAAGAGGGGTTGATGGGAAATGTCTCTCTGGTTAAATAGACCACCTGATAAGGTTTGTGTTTTATAGATGGTTGTGGAGATTGAGGTATGTCACATGATGTATGTCACGTGATTGGCGCAGCGCAGCTCGAGTTGCCTGCCAGAACTAGCTCGCAGGCGTCGCCATATTTACGGCGCAACTAAATATTTCCTACAATTCCTTTTAGCTGAATTCTTTACCAAGTAACCCTTAAAGTCTCTACACTGAATAGCCCATTAGTATGTTATGGTTATGTTTCAAATTTAGAATAATTTAAGGGTTTTGCAATCTCTTGGCCAGGTGTTCGATCTAATGCTACCATTAGAAAAAACATTTACATTACATTTATCAACCATTTGTTCCCTCTAAACATCTATTTAACCTGGTTGAGGAATATCAGTCATATTGACAGGTACAGCAGATTACAAACTATTTAAAACCCAGTGATGATTTGAAAAGGCTATGTATGTCAGAGGCCATCAAATTAATTTAACACAAACAAATTTATGCCTGTGGAATGAAAAAAAAGGACATGGTGGGATTTAAACTTTTATTACTGCAACACTAAACAGGGCAGTAAAGAAAAACAAAATCCTACCTGTTGTTCCTCTGGGAAGGAGATAAACAGATGTTACTGTTCTGTTGCACAGAAAGACATAGGTAAATTTAATTGAGCCTTTATAGTCCATTAGAGCAGAAAACAACATGCTTTCCCATATCAGTCGTAGCAGGGAAATCACAGGTCAAATTAACACCAATATTGGCTGCAGTTTTTATAACCTAGTAAGTTATGGTGTGGATCTATACTAACAAGCGCATCAAGGACTTGTCAAATCACTTTCATTCAGAGAGTGCTTTTTATTATTACATTTCCACTCATTTTAAGGTAATAATACATTGATCTGAATAAAATAAATAGAAACTTTATTTAAAAAAAATATTTGTGAGTTTCTATTTCTATGAATTTAGTGGGATGTGATTGGTTTTAAAGAGACTGTTGGGTAATTTAAAAGAGAGAAACTATTTGGCCCCACTTCTCCTTTGCCTGAATGACTGATTACGTTAGGGTTAAGACTGAACACATATAAAGCATCCGTGGCTCTCTTGAAAGGCGCTATATAAATTCAAGTTGTTTTTATTATTGTTGTTATTATTTTGAACAGTTGTAAAAGCTATGCCTTTTTAATAACTGTTCAGTTATATACCATCGTAGTAAAAATACTTTTTTATACATTTTAAATCACACACAACATTTTAAGATCAAGAACCGCAAATTATTATGTTGCTTACTGTAAATATGAACTGTTTCTTTAGATTCCAGTTTCTTCTAAATAAATATAAAGACTTTTAAAGATGAATTTAATTATCCAAACTGCATTTAGGCTCCTACCAAACAAATGCTGCTTGAGGAGACAGACTGCTAATGTTTCACATGATTTCAGATACATTTTAGTCTCTAATTGATCAACAGAAAAAAGAGTGACTGTTTTATATTTGAAGGAACTTTTTGATCAATTTAAGTATAGATTATTATCAATTAGGCTGCTCAAGACAAAGCATCATGTCAGTGCATCTCTGCTGATATTTGACCTTTCAACGGGCAATGGCTGCATTCCATGTAGGTGTTGGAGTTCTGCCCACTGTGTAAGCTTGATAACTGCTATATCTGCATTTATACTGAACATCCTGTTGGATACTGCATGACCTTACATTTATTTACTCATTTTTGATGTTGGAATTGTGTTTATATTTAACAGTACTTTAGTGGTGATGGGGAACCTTCCAGCTATGATACAGAGAAGAAAATAAAATTCACTATTTTAGCAATGTATTGCCTTGTTTCTGTTGGTTGTTGTTGGTATTAACATTTTCAGTCAAGACTCAGTGTTTTGAAACCAGAAAAACTCTTCAACAAGACTGGTGAACTTACCAGTACATATCTATGGAACTCGCATTCTTTCACTCAATCTAGAAATTTAGGTCTTCATAGAAAAAAAGAATACTAATCTCAGCGGGACTGGTTAAATCAAGGTTAAAGAAAGTAAATCAATATCAGTTCTATTCTGGTTTGGGGTGGATTTCTCTTTTCATAGCCTCAGAGGTCCCAAGAGCTCATCTGGAAACCCAGTTTATCAGCTCTGCAGCAGTCAAAGAGGTGCAACTGGCTCCCCAGAGAGCCAAAATGCCAGCAAACCATTTTTATGGAAAGTACTATTCACAGGCTTCGAAGATACAGCTTTTGTTCATTTAACCTCAAAGCAGCTGTGTGTCTTCAACAGGATTTTCCTCTGAAGGATTTCTGACAGTATTAGCCATTATCAGTGTTTAACTGCAGGAGTAAAGCACTGCACTAATCAAAGGACTTTTTCATTTAAAAACTGTGGAAATCCACATAAATATCACAGTAAACCATACAACAGTCTTGCATCCTTGCACATTGGAAAGTTGAATACCTTATTCTGTATTAATGACGAAGAACAACAGACACTTGGAAAGCATTGAAATCTCAAACTTAGCCAAAAAAGAGCTAACTGGAAACTTGAAGTAAATCTTTTTGATTGACAAGTACGCTCATACTTTGCACCCTTTACTGCAGCAGTGTGAAAGGTAGGATAGCATAGTGGGAATTTTAGGTGTTACAATATGAAATTAGGCAAAGTAAAGACGATAGGCAACAGAAAATCATATATGTCTCAAGGCAGAAGAAGATAAGTGGAAAGCCCAGCAACAAAGTACAAATCAGTGTGACATCTACACTCATAAATACCAACATTACTGAAATCTTCAGTACAACAATCCACCTGTTACTTTTCTTCATGAACTCTTGAACACGAGTCTGTAACAATCTACTCAGGCTGTTTCTGTTTGTATTCATTTCCGGTTTTTATTTTGTTGTCACGGTTCTTGTGTCTAGTGTTACTTCCTGTTGGTTTCCCCACACAACTCTGCCTGGATAACTGTCTTTGGATTTTGTGCCTTTTCCCTGAATGGACTTGTTTGCTTCTCCAATTGCCTACTAGTGATAGCAAGATGAAGCTTCATGAAGCATTAAAGCTTTCCAATTGGTTTACTCGTGGGCCGAAGCGTCATGCTGCTTCATTTGCTCTACTGCGCAATCAAGTGGACATTAAATGTAAAACAGGCAGAGTGGTTTTAATGACACCATGGCTTTGGTTATGAAAGCTTTGAATTGAATAAATTAATTAATGTTTGTGATGCCAATACATACATTATGAACTTGTTAATATGGTGTCTGTCTTTATGATACAATCTGTATCCGTTTATTACCTCATCTCGTTATGCTACAAATAGAACCAATTTCCATTTTCTATACTTCTAATGGTGAGAGAGGACATTAGCCTTGGCTGAGGTGGGGGCTGGACTAGGCCCTTTTAAAGATGGCACAAGGATTGCTTTCGACTCTAGCAGGTTATCCACAAAGATCTTTTATGTGGCCACGAATCAAGATTATATTTAAGATGGCAGATCGGTTGACAGATTTGGACCACGAATGTCTGCAAAGTGTCACACGAAAGGAGAGCTACTTATCAGATTAATGAGTATTGTCTTTTTTACAGGCATCTGCCAATAAGCCTGAATATTTTAAGTCTTTACAGGTGTAAATAATCTTGTTTTTGGTGGCCAGCTAATGTGCACACATGTAAATCTGTGTGATACCTTCAGGCACTGCTAATGATCTGCAACAATCAATAGTGACAAACCTGTAGGTAACATAAATACATACTTTTAAATCAGTGTAAAAGCCTAACACTTTACTCCATCAGCTCATTCAGCACTAGCACTATTAGTATTTGTGATATCTGTTGTCTGGTCATGTTTGCATTAAGCAGTTCTGCTTGGAGTACTTCACTTCAGGTTTACATATAAAAACTGGGTAGGTGGCGAGGGAGGCCTGGATGCGAGACCGTGTCACTCTCAGTGCCGTCCTCAGGCCATATGAAAATGGAGAGTGACACAGAATCACGATGCTACAGAGAGTTGTTTTGAAGTGGAGGACCTTTTCCCCAAAAAAATCCCATGAAGTGGGCATTCGTGCGGTGGAGGACGGTGACCTGAGCCGGACCAGTTGGCTCCATCCCCAGTTACGCCTGAAGTCAGAGCTGTAAGAGCAGAAGCATTGCAAGTCGAAGGGGAGCAGTCTCTGAGTGATAATATAATATTAGTAGAAGGATAGTGTTGGCAAACGTTGAAATTAGTTTTAAATCTATGTAATTCGACCCAATGGAGCCAATCCCAGCTGACATGTAGAGAAAAACTCCTAGATTTTCACTGAGTAAAATAATGAGGAGTTTAAGCTTGTGAGCATTTTGCATTCCAATACTGTGTAATAAGACACAGCCCTGACTTTTATTTAAAATGCCTTATCATAAACAGTATGGAGCTAATCATTGGAACACAATATCTCTTAGCATCTTGCAGTAGCATAATTTACAAAACCTTCAAGCAACTATGTTATAATTTTATCTGCAGGACTGTGCAGCTGGTTAAAAATAAGTCACTGAATACATTACAATAAGAATATAAAACACACCTGCTACCAAAATCACCCAATACAAATTTTCATGACAGTATCAATTATATGAGTTTCAAGTCCATTCAAGAAGTAAACAAAACTGGCCGAGTATACTGGCATCTTATTTTATTTGATTATTTACTTCACATCTCTTATTTTCATCTAGTCCTTTTGGAAAATACTTTTTCCCTTTTCACATGTTCTCTAATGACCAGCGTGACATATTTAAGATAGATGGAGTATGTCACTGCTGGTTGTTCACTCCATCTCAGATTTTTCTGCCCCCAAACCCTTTTCCTCGCTCTCTCTCACACACTCAAACACACACACACACACACACTCCTTCCTGATGATGAGTGATGGAGTAGACCAGTGCCTATACTACTCTCCTGCTCTGTCACTCATTAGTATCCCCTCACTACTTTGTATCTCCATTTCTCTCACGTTAAGATAGATGGGTCAGGGCAGAGCAGCTGCTGGCTAATCAGTCTGCCTGTCAGTAAAACTTGGAATTGCTCTCAGCTGTGAGGTGCATACACCGCTGAGTGTGTAGGGATATGTGTGAGTTTGTGTGTGTGACGTCCACAGGAATAGAGAGAAGTATTAATGAGTAAAATCTTAAGGGCGTATGGCTTATTTTTAATTATGAATACAATGGACTGGGCCTGTCATATATTCTCTCAGCATTGCAGATTGGGAAGTTTTACACCCAAATGAGTTACTATATATTTAATTTACGCTGTTAAAGTTATGGGTGGGTTGTGACAATTTTCACTAGGTTTTGCACCATTTGTGGTCTTTTCCACAAGAAAGAGTAGATTACTCCTCTCACCTAAGTTTGGATTTTAACAGGATAATATTTATCAGTTCTATCTTTGGAAAAAACAAATGTAATTTTACTTTATTTCAACTTGTTAAAATGTTTTCCTTATGCCAATCATATCTCTTTCATAGCTGTACATGTGTTAAGCCATGTAAGTGCTTATATCTGGATATAAGAGAACACCTGTAATGTTTAATGGAGCAAGGCTTAAAATATTTACTCTATTTAACGTCCTCTATTATTAAGCAGTATTAAAACAATATCACTGATTTGTTTGGATCACATTTCGCTATAAACAAACACAGAATATAGCTACTTTTTTATGAATGGGTGAGTGATAGATTTTTAATGGGGGACATTTTGTCATTCCATCCTGGCAACTTTACCACAAAGTTAATTGATACACACAGGTTTACTCCTCATTTTTAGCTGATATTGGAGTTTGACAGCTGAAATAATGTGTCACTACCACATTTGTTTGCTACAGCTAGAAAGATTTGGTTGATTCTTAAATTTCTAGGGGATTGGTTTTAAAGTCAGAATCCTACAAGTTGGTCTTGAATATGCATAATGGCTAATACTTAATTAGCTATTAAATACTGAGGTTAAAACTACATATCCTGTAAAAAAGGCTAAAGCATTCTCATTAGTTCATGATGCTGGAAAACAATGGAGCCCTTCTCCACCACTACATTACTCATAGTATACAGTAGCATCATTACGGTATGATTGTACCTTAGGCATTTGGTGAATATTTATAATATTGGACAATACGCCACACAGAGGCCTGATTTGAGAAGAACAACCGATGATTGTCAGAGAAAATAATGTTATCTAATGCAAGTGTGGCTGCAACTATAAAAAAATGGTGGAAGATGAAATTCTGAGCAGGTTACAACTGTACATTTGTACTCATTTGAGAGGTCAAAGGTCAAGGTCACTTGACCTCACAAACCCTATTTTGCCCTGTGAATGCGTTTTTAAGATCACCTCGGGAGAATGCTCTCTCAGACTCACGGGTTAACTGATTAGATTTGGATGGTCAAAGGTCAGCTGCAGTGTGTCTTTAGGGAATTTCTTAAAATTTTGACTCAAAGATTAACTGGTTTTAATGGGCTAAGGTAAATGTATGAGTGACCCTTATATTATTGCGAATATCAATATGGAAGGAACACCTGGAGGGACAAGCTCAGGGGGGTAAATGGTATAAAAATCACAATTTGCTTATGTCATCATCCTTGCTTTTGGAAATAATGCAAGGTTACTGTAGGGCAGTTAAAAGCTGATTACTCAGCCAAGTTCAAGCTGATAAAAGCATATTTCAATCCTTTCCTGGCAGTCTTCTTATGTGTTGAGGTTTTTGAACGCTAAAGTAATCACCGCTCTCCAGAAACTCTAGATATATAATATCTCTTTTTATAGTCCACTTTGAGTGTGGAGAAATCCAAACCTTTAATGGTCTGCCATGTCTGGTTATAACAGCTAACCCAAGACTGAACAGTCGTTGTCTAGGGGCAACAGTTGACCAGGCCAAATTTAATATCTAAATCATAAATATAATCTGCAAGTTTAAGAGTCTGTATTCATTTAGCGCTTTGAGTCTTATGAAGTGATTAATCCATAAAAGCGCTTTTTCCATCATTCATACACTATCTGCACAGCTGTCGGGCAAATTGTACGGTGACCCTGAGAGCTAAAAGCACTGCAACTTAAGAAAACAAATGGAAGTGGACAAAACACTAGCAATGTAAGAAAACACTTCATCAATTTCCCACTGATCTACCTGTGTGTCTCTCCGGAAGAGTGACCGGGGGCGGAGCCCCGGGGCCAGTGTGTGTACTAGATGGGAACACACTCACTCACTCTTGTACGCTCCTGGTAGTTCATGATGGCGGATTCGATGATGATTCGTTAAGTTCACCGTTTGTGAAAAATATGCGCAACATGCACAACATTGTACTAGGGAGCCACTGCAGAGGGGCTGAAGATCCGCATGCGGCTCCAGAGTCGCAGGTTTGCCGACCCCTGTGTTCAACCGAATTTGTCTGATGTATTGGACGTTTTTGTGTCTGCTGTGGCAGCAGTGTCCATCACTTTTAGCTGTCCTCTGGAAACACCTCCGTTGCTGTTTTCTGTATTTGCGGCGCATTTCTGTATTTGCAGCAGGTTTCTGTAATGGGTTGTGTTGTGCATAATGTGTTGTCAAGTTGATGAAGATGTTTTCTTACTTTGTGTTTTGTCCACTTGCATGTGTTTTTTTAAGTTGCAGTGCGTTGAGCTCTCAGGGCCACCTTAAAATTGGGGTTCAGTATCTTGCCTACTTAGAAATGCCGACAGAGGGAACTTGAGAACCCACTGTACCTCCTTTTCCACATCCATTGAAGTCAATACTGAATTGTTAACTACAAGATCATCTGTGAATTATATAGTGTTAAAATATGAAGACATATATATATATTGTATATGTACCGTAAAATGAATAGAAATGATTTTTTTACAAATATCTGTGTAGCATATTGATGATAGAAGAGAAGCTTTATTCATTCACACTACACGTCAACATTTGTCTGAGACCTGAAGTCACTTTGTAGGGTAAGGTTTGGCCTGGAGAAAGATAAATGTAGTCTGTCTATAACACTGAATGTTTTTATATACCAATATTCAGGATTTAATATTGCAATCGTGTCTACTTTAATCCAAGGTAAGAAATCATATAGAGGCCCATTTAATATGACAGAAGATTGATATGCTTACCAACAATTTGTGACTACACCGTACACAAGGTTATTCTGACATAAATCCGAAGGACCTTCGAAAAGGGAGCATCATTCACATCCCAGCTAAATGTTACAGGGATATGTGAACAACTGGAGCTGTCAAGTCAGGACTGCCTATCCCAGATGTTTAGATGAACTAGACCCATAACACCTCCAGGAGGCAGGAGCTAATTTCTGAACCTGCAGAACAAAAGTAATATTTTTACTAGATGTACAATTAGGCTTATCCCTAGTGTCAGCATTGCTTTCTGTTTTCTTCAGCCCCGGGTGATTTCAACAGTAATAGACCGATGAGAAGGCTGACACTCGCTATTGCCTCAAAGCTCCTCAGCATCCTATATTGATACTTTCAAGCATCAAAAGTCTGAAGCTGCTGTGTAAGCAACCAAGTGTATTAACCTTCTAAAGACTGAACATCCCTCCTACTGTGTATTTTGCTGACAAACAGGCAGAGCTATCGCACTCCTAATGCTGCGAAATCCAGCTGCTGATTGAAGAGGCTGGCCACATATGTCATGATCTGGTTGTCTAACTGGACTTTTGGGAATGGTGATGGAGCCCTAAGGGGATAGGTCACCAGGAAATCAAAATCCACTCATTATCTACTCACCACTATGCAGATGGAGGGGCTGGTGAGACCCCGAGTCCAAAAAACACTTTTGGAGTTTCAAGGGTAAACAGTGTAGCAACCAAATCCAATACAATTGAAGACATACTGACCTATCCTCAGACGTAATAAAACAGCAGAAAAAACATGACATGCCTTCATGCTGAAGATACTTTACTAATGTATTGGAACACCGTCTTCCATCTTTATAAACAGTGTATGGTACAAACATGCATTACCCCCAAATAATCAATTCTTATGTTATGATTGTACATTGTAGAAACACATGAATCCAGTATTTCTCTTTCTGTTTCTGTCCTTTATTTCTTTACATGACAGCATTTAGCAAACAGGATGAATTCTTGGGAGTGACCATTAACAGAGAGGGAAATACTGCATTGATTAACAATAGGGAGAATATAGACTGAATGAATCTGGCAGAGGAATAATAGAAGCAAGGTGAGCCTGGGCAATATGTCCTTCCTGTATGATATTTCACTATAACATCATGACCTCCTTTCCTATAGATTTATAGTAGAGGTGTCCCGCACTCTCGCAATGTTGGCTTCAATTCAGTGCGATTTATTGTTGTGAATAAATCAGTTGGATGCATGAATTTTTTTAAGGAGTAATATGAAGTCATTCAACAGGTAAAGTCGACAATAAATAGGAGGTAGAAGCAAATCATTCCTGTGACAGTTGCCTGCACGGTGATTCTAGCGCTGAAGTGTCGTTATGATGTTAGATGCATTCATTCATTCAAAGAAACCTGCCTTCTAAATAGGGGATCAATGGAGGCATAAGGCAGAGCCATTTGTTTGTATTTTAAGCACATCTTGGAACGAATGGAGAGGCCCTGAGAGCAGGGTTCAATTACAGGGGAGCTAAGGGGAGCTCGGCTCCCTTGAAAAGAACACAGGTTCCTTTGGAAGCCTTCCCTGATAGTTTAGGGGAAGCTTGAACAATTACTACATTGACTTTTGTGTCAAAATAGTCAATATTCAATGTTGTGTTTATTCACACTTTCTAGTGGTCATCCATGCGTGCCGGCGCTGCATTCAGATCTCTCACCTGAACTTCTCATCAATGAGCTGGTGCCCGAATATTTTAATTGACTGTAAATCAAGCAGTGTTTTTATTCAGTATTTGGGGCAATTTATGGAAGAGTCAGCATGTCAAAACGAAAAACAAACAAGCCTCAGAGAACTTGGATTCACTAAACAAACAGCTAGGCCTGCTCCACTACCGACTACTGCTGTCAGTGACAATCCACTGCGGAGGAAGATGCTTCTGCGGTGCCAGATACCAATGCCGCCACAGAACCTGGTTCTGAACCTGTTGGTAAATGATTGCCCTTCAATTAGATAAAGAAGCAATGGAGTGAGTGTAAAAACAGGAATACACGGCTCTTCACTTTTTTGCTCCTTTCTATTTTATGTTGCAATCCAAAGACAGAAGTGAAACATTAGCATAGTGAAGGGAAAGTGACAGTCAATGACAGAAAGGGTTAGACGGAGAGAGAGGGAGCTGACAGCCTTTTTTTTTATTTTCTTGTAATTTAAAACTTTAAGTTTGCTAAATAATGCTCAGAATGTTTTGTTCAAGCTGTGTGTTGTTCTGGTATTTCCTGTGTCCCCCTGCTTTCGTGATTTTGCATTTTGTTTGCTCTGATTAGGCAATTCATATATTCCTTGATTCTTATGTAGTTGTTATTTAGCCTCCATGAAATGTGATTGATGATATTAACTGCCTGTAGTTAGTTAGTTATTACAGTAGAGTGATTTGTACTGTAACCCTGCAATTGACTGCACTGGCAGCACGTATGCACATACATGATATGTTGAGTACTAGACTGGTGCGCACCAGGAAATAAGGCTCCCCTGAAAGCCAGTGTGTAATTCAGACCCTGCCTGAGAGTGTGGTCATGGCCAAACATCCTGCTCCTGTATGTAAGAGAGCGACAGCCCAGGGGCAGCAGAGGATGGGGGACTTCTCTCAATAGACGATGTAGTGGCTTATGGGCTCAGTTCTTGCATAGATTTGAAAATGAGCGCAGCTTTCCATATTCACACTCATGAGCGATTGCTGGGGGCCGCTCACCTTTGATTAGAGGGTGTTAACCTTTTCATACATATATATAAGTGTCATGAGGTATAGACAACACACACAGTAGACTCTATGAAAAGAAAGGCTCTGAAAGGTCCACAACTGTCTAAAACAGGAGCTGGCATTATGAGAAATATTCAACCTAAACATTTAGAATTTTTTTTTTAATTTGGTCAAAATGTGATTTTAAACCACAATTAATGTATTTCATCAATTAGGTCAAAAAGTTTAGTTTACATTTCACAAATCACACTTAAGGGTGCAGTATATGGTCAACGTCACTCACCTATTTAGCACCATATTAATCCACAGATCGATAAAATTCCAACAAAAAAGGTGTTGGTACATTGCCAAAGGTTCAGATGATCCAATCCAGTAACATAATCACTCCATAACACACTATTTCTCTGTATAGTGCTAAGATGTCAGTTTTTACAAGCAGGAGATGTGGATATTTATATTTAGCAGGGATTAAAAGCAAATTACCTGATAACACTAGTTAAAGGGCAAATGTTACTGCACAATAATAAATGCTCTGCAAAGTGTTGGAGTGAGATTGTGAATTTGAATGTATCAATGAACATTGAGGGTCTTATTTAAAATACATGAACAATAAGAGTATCTCCCAAATTAATTTCCAATACAATGATGTATAAAAAATCTAAATAATTTAAATCTTTCCAATTTTTTTAATTGATTATATTCTTAATGAATGCTGCTATGCTATATTACATATATTCTCCTTCCTGAGGACAGATGTTGCAAATTAGCATTACATGACCACTAATTACAGTCCATATGGCGCTCGTACCAGACAAACCTTGTTTCTACAGTGATTTTCTTGGCAAATTACTAATTATCAGTTAACTAATAAGGATTTGGAGGAAATGTTATTCAGCATATTGCTGCCAACATGACAAAAAGATCCTAGTTATCTTTTCGGGACTTAAAGTTTCCAATTTTAACAAGAAGTTTAAGGTTGTTTTTGTAGTCACTATGACAAATTTGCTTGTTATTACTGTTTAAGTAATAATTTATTCATCAGAAAGAATAATTGTTATAATTGTTGTAGAAACTTTATTTATGATTGGTTGGTTTAGAGTTATAACATAACCCCTAGAGGTACTGTGGCGAATTGACTGATCAGTGTTAGAACATGACTTTCTCACACACATGTAGGATGTGTTTGTATGTATATCATGGCTATTATACTGTTATGTGCACTCATGCATACATATTCTGACTGAATAGGAGCCAGCTCCCACTGTGATCCTCAAAGGATAGCAGGAGGTCTACAGATAATGGATGGCTGGATTAATGATTGACTATAAAACCAAATAAATTGGTATGAAATAAGAAAACACAACAGTAAATTCATAAATGCAACAGTAAATATAAAAACATGATAACAAATAACCATAACTTATCAGTCCCTATTTTTAAACAAACTTCATTTTAATCTCAAAACCCAGTGTCACTACACTGAAAATAATTAGTTTTTCTCTATATAAATTTTCTTTTTTTCATATTTGTTACATTTTATTCAGCGATGCTTTTACTTTCCTGAAAGTTTTTTGTGGTTCCTACTCACTTTGCCCATCCCCTTAAAGGTCAAACAGGTAAAGTAGGAGAACCAGACAATGAGGAGATGAAGAAAGACGAGAGATAACAAGAAGATGGCGAAAAACAAGCGCAGCAGGGAAGGGACAAAAATAAGGCCGGTGAGTGAAAGAGAGAGAATGCAGCAGAGAGGCATGGAGAGTCAAATTAAAGGGATTAGACAGTTCATTCCCCTCTAATTCCCTTATCACTTCCTCCCACAGTGGATTGGGTTGCCACTGCAATGTTTACATGACCCCATATCCTGCCGCAGCCAAAACAGGCATGGCCCACATTATGTTAAATCCCTGTTTACCTGGCATAATCCCTCCCAGACAAACACTCAGCAGCCTGGTACCTGAAAGTCAGTCTGAAAGGGTTGTGGACCATTAAATGGTGGAGAGGAGGACCCAGTCTCACTTTAACTCAGAGCTGAGGAAAGAAATCCTTGTGTTTGTGCCCCTTCTACCGAACGAGGCTTTACAATACTCTGATTACACTTTGGTTTGGTGTGGAAGGTGAACACAGGCCACTATAATGACTTTAAGGTTACAAGGACTAAAAGGTTTAGAGTTGCACTGTTTTTGTAGTTGTGTGCTACTAAGCTGCTGCTGTTGTGACTGAATAAATGGATTTATTATTAAAAATCTGGCACCTAAGATACATTATTAGACAGCTTGACATCAGGCTTTTGAATATATTGGATTGCAACAAGGTAAATGCATCAACTGTATATAGAGATAGACGACATGACTGCCCTCCCAAACTGGCCACAGTTCAAATCATGCTGATGAATGTTCAAGTGCTCATTTTACAGAAGGGTAAAGCTTAACATGAGATGTGATTGGTGGAGTGTGTGTATCAATGGGACGTTGATATTACGGCTCCATCCCCTAACCACTACTGTGTAGACTGGCTACAAATGTGCAAGATGGCAGTTTGTATCCACAATATTAAAGGCTTTTTTTTTAGATAGTAGGAGGAAGTGGAGACACATTGTCCATATTTGTAAACCTATGGAGTATGATACATACACAAGGCCTGTATCCATCAATCTTCTCCGAATCACACAAACGCCTTGGCCACACTGGACGATGTACGCCTGGGACACTGTTCTGGTGTATGTTGTAGTTGTGTACCTGTCACACCAGACGCGGTTCAGCAGCGAAGCGTCTATTCTGCCAGCTACGCTATATTGTTAGATAGGGTTTGCCGCGAAAATAGCCATTAATACAATCATTTAAATAATCATTTTACATGTTTATTCTGCTAAGAAAACAAACGGATGCGCAGAAGAAACGGGGAGATCTCTATCCTCTTGAAGAACAGCGCAATTTCCACGGCTGAATAACAGATGAGCAGCAGCTGAGCAGCAGAAGGTGTGCCAGGTATAATCTGTTAACATCCACGACCAGTGTGGCCCAGGGATTAGGATTGTTCTTAGGAGCTAACTTCAAAGTGGAAAAAGTAAGGTAAAAAAACAGAAAAAACCTTAAATGTTACTTAACAAACAAAAATGTCTCTATTCATGTGATATATACATGTCCTGCCTCATAAAGCCGCCAATGTTATAAGCATTTGAAACATCTTACTTCTTCTTTACAGCCGTAGCTGAAACAGTGAGCTATTTTGGAGAGTTGTCCCCACCACCTGTTGATCAGAGCAATGATCAGGTCATGGAACTCCATCATAGAATAACAACACCATCATTGTACCTGACATCAACAACTCCACAGAGATCCATAGATGAATAACCTTAAAGGTTAGACTAGGTTGTACAAGGATTTACCCAACACCCTACTGTTTATCCTTTTATACAAATCTTGACATTTTTCTTGACATTTTTCCTGGTATTTTCTGAAAAGTCTGTTCTATTTGTGTCTGTTCTATTTGTGTGAAATCCTAAATATAATAATATATACTATTCATATACTAATATATGTTAATGAATTAAAGTAAACTCTAATTCAATCAAGAATTTGAAGTTATCATCCACATGTCACATAATGCAGGGGGTAGAGGCTGCTTTCAGTTCTGATCCCTGTTACCGCTCAATTTCCACCCGCTACATATAAGGTAATACTAATCAATTGTTTTGATTGTCCATTTAAGAATCATTTGATGCACTTCACATGTCTTAGGTTCATCTCACGGTCTCTATTGATTTACTCCAGGATAGCCCTAAGATATAAGTGATGATGGAATTTATTGAGGATGTATTTAATGGTGACTAACAAAAGGCTAATATGTTTGGCAAACTGTCGTGAGCTGACATTTCTAGACCTACAACTACTGAAGGAAAATTAACTGAGCTATGGTGAGCAGCCAATAATAATATTGTTTTCCAGGAGGAGCTAAATCAACCAGTCTCCCCACCCATAGCTCCTTCCTCTCAGAGAAGTCCTGTAACTGGACAATTCAGACTGCATAATGGTGCTGAATGCTGCATGACATTTTCTCACTGTGCAGGATGTAGGTGACAGTGATCAGGGGGCAGAATTAACATTAGTTTCAGCTTGGAATGAGCGGAAAAAAGGTAAAAATTAAAAAAACTGAAAATGGAAATGTCAAAACTGGGTCGTTTGAAAAGGTATTTCCATAAATGAGCCAATCTTTGATCAGTAAGATACTGCCTTTTTGCTGACACACAACTTACATGCAAGCAAATTGTGCCTTGATGAACCAAAATGTTATGTCTATCCTGCAGCAAACCATATTGTTGTGTTTTTTCTTGGTTCCCTTGTTATAAGGTCAGAATTGAGGTCACCAGGTACCACAATGGGTATGCTCTGTCAAAACACCATGAATGATCAGGGAGGAAAAAGCATTTCAGGAAAAATGCTCAGTTCATGTAATCTTCAGGCTGGTCACTGCTAAATGATGAATGATTATTTTGTGACGATGCATATTAAGCCATTTTGTTATATAATTCAAATCTCCAGGTCATAAACCTAGTCTGCTCCATCTTAATGGATGGGACATGCACCAAACTAGAAAGTCATACATTTTTAATTCACTTCTAAATTGTGGGAGGAAGTAGAGAAGAGTCCTTCATTTTTATATACCATCATGGTTCAGACCTTTGCTAAGAAATATGTGGGCGTATACAGACTGAGCTTGACAGACATCTCTCTGACCTTCCTGCTCGTTTTTGATGCACTCGACAGTGACACATTCATCATTCTTATTGGTTCTTATAGTGCAGTAAATCCAGCTTAAATCTACCAATCGCTTACCTGAGCAGAGTGAGCGGATTATGCGCTACACAAAGAGATGGAAGGAGACGTGAGGGAGGAAGTACAAAAGAAAAGGAAACATGCATAAATACGTCAAGGGGCTATTAACAATTCAATCAGGGAAGACATGGGAGGTTATGCGCAAAATGTGATCCTTATCAACATACACAAGACAACAGTTTTGACATTTACCCTGTTGCTGCAATGATTAAAAGGAGCAATTCTTGTGAATAAATCTGATGTTTTAGTTTCCCCCTGGGCATCCATGGAAGAGGGCTTGGTGGAGCAGAGATGCAGACAAACTGAAATGACGGCAAGGAGCCAAGAGAGCCTGAGAGCCTGAGCCGATAACAAGTGGAACAAAGTGGAACTTGTGCGAGACAGAAGGAAGGTGTGAAAATGGGGACAGGGAGATAATAGATGAGGTGAAATTTGATAGGAAATGAAAATGTATTTGGGTTAGAAGAAAAAGAAAGAAAGACATTTTATAACTAGAATGGAACTCAGTGGAATGCAAGCCACCAATAACTTATTATGGGGATTCTGTGATTTTCTACATCTAGATCAGATACATCACTTACTGAGAAATCTAAGCAGATTTGCAATAATACCTTATCACGATATGTTAGGAAAGTTGCTTGGATCCACCCGTTCATGCCCATTTCACCACTAGAATTTGTGCAGCTCATCTTTGTATCTTTTGCATAATCCTGCTACCATTTAATTTGTCTCAATTGCCCATGTAAAAGTTACACTCAATATGCGACTAGTGCACAGAACAGTATCCTTGAGCAGAAAGGCATACAAATTATTATTCCTGCTCTGGATGCACAACTATAACTCTCCGCCAGCTTGGAGAGTGTGGACTCAGCCTTCTCACATCGTCAGTGGAGGTTTAATAAGGAAGGAAGTAAAAGAACCTGAGCAGGTCAAAAACAGGTGAGCTGGGCCTTTAGAATTGTTTAATTTTGATGAAACAAATCTGTCTTCATTTTAATTTATATTGGAGATAGGAAGAATAAAAACTCACTTATTTCTCCAGAATAAAAGCCCTCATGTACATTACCCTAAAAATACAAATCTCCATGTTATGTCTCCACATGGACAACCGCAACAAGACACATAATGACCACAGGGAGAAGAGAGTCAATAACCACAAAGAGTTCTGAAGATACAGAAGAAAACAAAGAGACTCTAAACCAATAAACCACTGCAAAGGAAATGGCATCTACTGAAGAGATGCAACTTGAAGAAGGACACAAATTCACCACAAAGAAATGCAAACTGGGTATAAAAAGATACAGAATGATGGAATCCGGGTTGTGTCTTGCTCTTATATGTGAGTGATGAGGTGTTTGAAAAGGCAACAATGAACAAAACACATACAAATAGCACCTTTTTAAATGATCTTGTGTGATGATGTAACTATAAAAAATTAACAATTTATTATTGCAAAGACCCATCACTGTCCCTTTTGATTCTGAGACACACTCATGTTATCTTTACACAAATATCCCCATTCTTTGAATAAGTGCCTTGTGGTGTCATGTTTACTCGTGCGAGATTGGGCGCAGGATCATTTGTGTTGCGTAAATCAAAACACAACCCAGGAATATAATCATCTGTAGCAGTGAGACACTCCTGGTGCACAAGATAAAATATAGAGCACAGACACCAAATTAATTAATCTACACTGCTGCATTGTACCAGCTTTGGAAATTAGCGAATTTCACAGTTTAAGATGAGTCTTACTGCTGACATCCCGTCACACACTATCTTCGATCGAGTTTAGATATCTCAACTTGCTCAGATTTAAAGCGAATAACATATTTTACGAAACCGGCACAAATAGACATTAATTTTGGGTAATTCGTCCTTGTATTGACTCTACATTTTGTCCCATTGCACAAAATAATTTGCTTTGCGTTTGTCGCAACGCAACTTAAGTGTAGTCCAATAGGAAGAGTTTCTAAACAGTCATATGTGTCACAACAATCTTATTTTTTGCATGTACTTATTGTCATGTCATTTCAGAATTCAGCCACTCCCCCCTGCTCTGCATTATCTCGTCTCACAAATCCCATTACCTGCCCTACCCCCAGACTCACCTGCTTTCCATCAGTCATTAGTCACCCAGTATATATACTGGCTCATTTCCTCTGTTCTCTGCCAGATCGGCTAGTGTGTTTTGTTCCTAGCGTTCCAGTGTTACCCCTTGATATTTTTTCTGCCCGAGCTCCACTCTGAACTCCCTTCTGAACCCTGGATTCCTGTTTGCCTGCTCCCTGTCTGATTTGTTGTCTGCCTGGCTTTTGAACCCCGGATCGGTCCAATGAACCAGAACTCTTTTTATTCCCTAAACCTGCTCAAGTGTCTTGCTTTTGGGTTCACGTTTGACATTTTGCCCACCCTGACAATATTTAAACAGTCAATAAGAGGAGGAATCTAACTCTTACATTTGTCGAAACCAAACTCAGTTCTGAGTTTGGCACACATTTTATAAGAGTGCCAGATATAATCCAAAATCTGGTCACATACTATTTCCAAGACCAGCAGATATGCTTCACAGCACAGGAGTGGCTGGAAATTAGTTCATGTCAAGTTGCCCTGTCTGCCCATCCAATCCTTTTATTGGTAATCAGAATATCAGAGGCTGCTCAGGAGATAGGAAGAGGCTAGAATGCAAATCCCCCAAAAGTAGAACTGATAAGAGACTTAGCAGTTCACAGAGAGGGCAGTGTTTTTATAAAATAAACATGGCTGTGGCTTCAACAGTTGAGGCTGATGTAGCTTTAGACAAAGTCTGTGTTAACAAATAAATCGGCCAATTGGCTTGCTGCTCCTTCACTGCGGGGGACACTTAGCCACTCAACAAAATCATCACTGTTTGCTGTCCTGGCTCACAAATGGTAGGAGAATCTGCCCATTGACATGAGGACAGCAGAAAGTCTACAGATTTTTGCACCCCAGGCTAAAGACACATCTCTTTCCAACTAAGCATTGGTTAAGAAGATGTCTAAAATTATATAAAATAAATCATCACTTAACAGAAAAATGATCAACATTATTTTCAAGGAAAGACAATTAGTCTACATTTTATTTGATGGGGGAATAATCAAATGTGTTTGACACCAGTGGAGCCGAACAAATAAATGCAAACCTAAAACTGACAGACTTGTTGCTCACTGGGCATCTTGTGTGTAACAGTATAAAGTGAAGGCGGCTTTGCATTTACACACACTGGTGTCTGTTGTAATCATCCACAGCACATCTGCATAACTGAGAGATTCACGTGGCAGGGAAAGATAGGAGATGTGAGCAGAATAATGATCATGTTATGTTGCATAGAAAGAAAGCACACACAGAGAAGGGAGTGGGTGAGAGTAAAAGCAGCAAGCGGTGTGATGAGAATATTAATTTGCCCAAACACTGGGTACGTAAGTCCATTACTGCTGGAGAGCCGTCATAAAACCATTAATGAGAACATGATGGAGAGGCTGAGAAAAAGGAGCGAAACTGTGCAGAATGAGTGAGGGAATGGAGGGAGAGAAAGAAAGGGTCATGTTACTGATTTGTTGTGGTAATATAATCTCGAGGCCGGGAAGCGCACAGAGAATTAACAATACAATTAAAACCAGATTAACAGAGAACCAGACTACCAGGACAGAGTGAGTGGAAGAGGTGAGGGAGAATGCCAATAAGCTACAGAAGAGAAGAAGTTGAGTAACACTGAAAAAATGAAAGCCAAGGCGTAGAATAGACCCTGGTCCAGATGGAGGAGGGTAATATATGGAACCTGAAGGCCAACTGGAGCGAATGCACCTGCTGTTCAATGCTAATGCATTTGTGGTTGGAGCTAATGTTTGCTAATTACAAGGTGGTGGGGAAAGACGCAGACAGCAGAATACAACCCTGTTCTGTAATGTTTAGTAGCTCCAGGTAAAATCCATTGTAGTGTTTCTACAATTGCTCAGAGTAACAGAGACACTGTTTGTTTTTTTTGGCAACATGTCTAGTGATTCACTCTTGTGTTCAACTTGTGGTTTAACTGGAATCTACAAACATGGGGTGTATTGACTGCAGGTGCCATGAGTCCCACACACATAATGATTTGCACTGTCCTCGCACAACATATCACCCACAACATACTTCAACACATGGGCGCATAGCTCCACTAACTGGCCACTGCATCGAAGTATTACAAATGCATGCATACACCATGAACAGAAATGTCCTGCAAACTGCTAACATTAATTACAGGCAAAATATAAATTCTTTGATATAATTGAAAGGAACAAACCTAATGATTAGAACATTATGGTTGCCTATTCATGTCAATCAATCATACCTGTGCGATTTGACGCCATTTCAGAGTTCCGCGACTAATCTAAAGATGTAGATTTCAGCAAAACCGTGTTTTCCGTGTACAGAGGGACAACTCAATGGACAGATGTTGGCCACCGCAGTCACAGAACTGCGTCTGTGCGAAATGGCAAAACACAATAGTAGGAAATAGTTTATGGCTGGAAGCAACTGCACAGCATGAAGGGACATTTGATGTATATTTTCTTATGGTAATGTGATAAGACTGTAACTAGTCATCAATTAACAATATAGTCGCCTCAAATGTAGTTTGCTTTCTTTCTCCAAAATTGCCAAACAAAATTCCTTTGTCTTCCAGTCTATGTACTGATGCACCAAAGTAACTTTAATCAAGTTATTATTTCATGTTACTATTTGTAATATGTAATATAATATTCAATGCAATTTTGTATTGATAACCAAATTTATTGAATGCTGAAAGGCCCACCATTTTATGGTATCACATGTATAGCATTATTGCACAACATAATGATGCCAAGATTGAAGCAGAGTACAGTTGGCAAAAATTCATGATTATGCAATATTGTGTATGAAAAAGCTCTGTTATTCAGTTAATTTACTATGTTTTTCATGTTTCTTTTTTAGAGGCGCTATTGAGTCTAATGTTAATCGTAATGAGTCTGAGCTATCGACGAGTCAATCTCAGTGGAGCTAGGGTTTTTAATGAATTTTTTATATCGACAGTGTTGTGCAAGTTCACACCTCCATGAATAGTTCACGTTCACCGGCACGTTGAAGCCTGTAGCGGTCGGTGGAGAGAGCGATCGATGACCAAGCGCACGTCTCCGCGTTGCATGCGTTTTGCGCACTGCGGAAAGATAAACACTTCACTTCCTGCTTCCGTCACGTGATGTCGATCCTTGCCTGCTAATTGCTCATTACGGTCAACGCTATCAATTGCACGTCACACTGTGAAAATTACATGTAAATCGAATGATAGTTGAAAAACAAAGTTGAATTCCATTTT
>CM028869.1:3545077-3555134 GCA_016801935.1 Platichthys stellatus
CTAATTGCTCATTGCGGTCCACGTTATCAATTGCACATCAAACTGAAAATTGTATGTAAATCGAATGATAGTTGTAAAACAAAGCTTACCTTCTGTTGCCAGTAGGTGGCGCCATCACTATTATTACGCACAGACATATAGATCTGTTCATGTAGGCGCTCTGATGTAGCGTGAGCAATTTGTGTAAATTGGACAATGTTAACACAACTTAATTTTCACACTGATCAGTAGGTGGCGCTATGACCCTGAACTAATATTTATATATGGAGCTGTTCAGATCAGGATTGTGATCATAGGTCAGTAGTTTGGAGCCTGTTGGATAATGCAGAGTGGATTAACAAAGTACTTCATGTTTCCTGGCGAATCAGTAGGTGGCACTATGACACTGAGGAAATATTGACACAGAGCTGTTCAGGCTTGGACTTTGATCATGTGACAGAAGTTTAGTAATGATAGGACAATGCACAGTTGAGTTATGACAACATCGTGTCCTTTGGCGAAGGAAAATCTTTACTTACCTACTTCCAGTCGCCATTTATGTATTATTACTATAATCAGTGGCGATTTTTGGCCTGAAATTTCTGGTGTGGCAATTTTGTATGATGTCATGTCACCATCACAAAAATAGATGTAGCTGATTATTATAAGCAGTAGGCCTATAAAGACCAGTAAGATATACTATGCGATGCATTTTGGGTGCCAGCAGGGAGCAGAAATCCTATTTCATTTACATTTCACATGCTATAGTGCTCAGCGCGACACAAACATGTTGACTATAATACAGCATTAAAGTAAAATGATTGCAGCAAATTAAAAAGATTAGACAGACACATAGCTTCACATCAACGTCAACATCAATACTCTGAATAAAGAGCCTTAGGAGACATAATGCAATTTTAAAACAGCTGCTCTTAAAATGCAGATGTGACTTTAAATGCTCACGTTTCAGTTGATCACAGTAAATCTATCTCAGGTTAAGCCGGCAACAGGCTGGGAGCTGGAGTCGCGTTTTGCATTATTCGGGTCGAGTTGTGATTTTGTTGGGCACATCTTCACCCAATGTTAACTGTGTGGTTCACGCTCATTGGTGTTTCCATGGCAACAGTCTTAAGTGTGGGCCGCTGCACCCAGAGCAGAGACGGACAGCAATAGAGAAGCTTTTCACAGAGCAAGCACACAGACCAATGTTAATTTTGGCAGCTATTTTTGATTTAGTCTTAGTCTTTTGACGAAAATGCATATTAGTTTTAGTCACATTTTAGTCATTTTTATCCTTCTTAGTTTTAGTCGACGGAAACTAATTACATTTTAGTCTAGTTTTAGTCACATTTATTAGCCTCATTAAAATCCTTTTCTTCCCTTCTCAGGCCCAGGGACCCTGTGTTGTGTCTACAAGTGCATAATAGTCTAGCTTGCAGTACTTAAGTTTTCCATTAGATATCCCTACCAGCATGGGTCTATAGCAGGGGTCGGCAACCTTTACTATCAAGAGTAATTTTGCCCCCTCTTCCCCCAAATAAAATGTGCCTGGAGCCATAAAAACATATTTGATAACAAAGCTAATAATAAAGTTTAATATAAAGATATACTATACTAAACTATAGAATGACAAAGAAAACTCTTGACATTTTATTCCTGTTTGTACCTGTGTACCAGAGGAAAACACAGAACGCTTATTAAGAGAAGAAAATACACAGGCAAGTGTCGGCCTACTTTGAAATAAATTAAACACAGAACTTTGTAGGGCTATTTGAGTCCTCCCAATATTTGTGGAAAATGTAACGCGCCGTGTAGCGATTGTTTCGGCGTCGAGTAAATTTTTTCCGCTTGACGCGAGCGTATCGCGACAGGAAACACACTGAAAAATGATTTTAAACGATATTGACGACATATTTTATATGATGTAAATGATCAAATATGCATCCTATACTTTGTATTCACCTTCTGTTTTAGAATTTTACCACTTTTACCGACCACATTATTAAATGTCCCCCTCTGCCCATCCACTACAGCCACACAAGCAGTCAAAGATAAAAAGAGAGTAAGAGGGGGGGGGGCTACGTATTCTCCACATAGGTTTGAGTGGAGAATACGTAATTTACCCTTGACACCCGACATTTAACGGAGCAAACAGCGGAGAAGTTCGTCAACATGGATTAAATTAATAATTGAAGTGGAGAAGTACAGAGATGTATTTTCCTCAGAACATGTTGTATAAAGACAACACTAAAAAGGACACATGTTGGGACGCTGATGCAGTTAATTCTGGAGCAACAAGTAAGTATATGCTTGAGAAAAATTATTAAATGCCGTTTTTACTGCAGGCTGATAACAGCGGCGCTTCGGTGTCGCTTCCGCGTCCGGTGTGAACCCGGCGTAATGTAGAAGCGACACTGACTACAATCATTGTTTGTTAATTATTTTTGTCATCTTTACTAATTTATTTCATGTCATTAGTGCATAATGTCCATTGTGTTGGTTGTATTTGTCCTCATTTCAATGCCTTGATATCTTACATAAAATAATTGGGGAAATCGATTCCTAGCTCCCTCCCCCCCACACACACTGTGTCACAGCCTATGGGCCCAGCGACCACCACGAAGATATCACGCCGCTTTCAGGTGGAGATGGATCTTTGTGCGCATGCGCTGTTTCTGGCGGTAATCTCATTCTCTTCTGTCCAGTGTCGGTAGCAAGTGGAGGTAAGCAGGAGTATTTTTATTTTCTACTTTTCTGGTTGTCCTTTGTTTGATGTTGTATTTTGACAATTAACTAATGAAGAATTAGTATGTTCATGGTACAATTTGAACGGTTTTATCTTATCTTTGACAGAAAATGGAGAAACCCTCACCAACCAAACTCCCATCCATGGACGATGAGGAGGTGGAGGGAGTGCGGCGAGCCCTCATGATCGCCGCTGTAAGTTATTAATACTGAATAAGTAATGATACTGAAAATAAGACAGTTATCTGATGTGACTGTGGATAGATATAGGTTTAGAAAAGGTTTATTAAAATGTGATTGCGTTAAATGTCACCCTAAAAGTGCAGTTTATTTTGCGCGATTTTTAATAGACCTTGCTTTACTCCAAAGCACACACGTGGTAGGCGGGTGCTGTGTGAGGCGTGTATGAGCGAGGGGCAGGTGATGCAGCTACAACATGTCGTAGGCGTGTGCTGTGTGTGCGTGTGTGTGTGTGTGTGTGTGTGTAAACATGATGAGCTGACTGAGTGGACGCCAAATAAATTTGGGTGAATTATTTGATCATATGGTTAAATGATAGTGTTGGAAGCAAGGGTTAAGAAAAAACTGACTTCATCATGGTGTTCTTAAATCCATATATACAGGTGTACTCCATTCTATTTTGGAGTACACCTGTCAGGACGATGGGGTCGACAGGAGGGAGGCTTATGCCCTTAACCTAAAAGCAAGCGAGCCTGATCAAGAATGTGCGGCTCCGACGAGCTGCCCAGCAGCAAGCTGCGTCTTACAAGGCGCAGCTTGCTGTTATGAAGGGCAGCCTAAAAGAGGCTTTGCAGCAGGTCGAGGTTCTACAGGCCTGTGCTGCATACAGTGCTGATGGTAAGTGTCTTGATGTGCGTTGTGTAATATGTTTATTGTGTGTGTGTGTTCAAGTTTCACTGCAGTATAGCAGGTTCGAGACTTTTTTAAATCTAACACACTAAATGGGTACTTTGGTAGGTTGGAATTTCCAACTAGTTGTTAGTATTTTAAAATGAATAATTTTTTATATCAAAGAATTTGATTTAGAAATTTCCTACATCAAGTTTGTTAGTACTGTTAACTGGTTATGTCTTTGTCCAGATGTGATGGAAGAGACAGAGGAGAAGGAGGAGAAGGTGGAGAAGGTGGTGGAGGAACAACAGATGAAATAAATGTGACAAATATTCATTCTTGTTTGAGTACTTTGTTAAGTGTTATTTTGATTAGATGTTTGAATTTCTCATTTTAATATTGTAATATCTTTGTATACAAGGGTGGAAGAGATGGTCTCCACTACAGATATAATATGGATTTCTTTTTCATGTAGTATTTTGTACCAGAATGTGGTAAACAAATCACAATTTTGGTACATGATATGTTGTATTAGTACAGTTTCCTCACTTGCATAAAATTAACATCTTAGGCCATGTAGATGTCTTAGGAGTAAACCCCATACATATTCAATGTCATTATATAGAGCAGGGATTGAGAATGAGATTTTATAACAGTTGATCTTAATTCAAAAGAGACTGTTTTTATGAAAATGTTATTCCAAAACATTTAAATGTGTGCAGTCTCTCAGTAATCTTTACAGTCACTTTTTCCATTCACAAAAAGTTGATTATATGAGCGAGATGCCATTTTGTTGAAGTTGGTCATGGTAAGACCTGTTATGCTTTTTTTTATACCACTAGGTGTTAGTATTTAATCAATTTGGGGAAATTATTTCCCCAAATTTATTAAAATAAATCAAATTAAATGTTTATTCTTCTATTCTAAAGTGTTCAATTATGATGGTGACTCTTTCGTATTCATCTTTTCTGAAAGATGAATGTAAGACGTTCACATCCACCTCCGCACAGTGACGCTGAATAGTCACTTCCTGTTATATCTATAATTGAAAATATATCTCTCTTATTTTGACAACTTCCTTTTTCTGGCCCATAGACTGGTTTTACCTTGATTCTATAGATGCCGTGTATGTAAGTTGGACTGGACCATTTAGTGTGCGATATCGGATAGGCTATCCGTCAAAAACAAAAACGAAACAAACAATAAATTCATATCTGAAAATGTAAAAAGTCGAAATTATTAATATGGCCATACATAATATTTTAGATACTTGAAGTAATGTGTTAATGTTCTTTTCACCTTTCGGTCCTTTGAATCATCTCAACACCCACCATTCCGAAACGGCGCTCTGATTGGTTGAATTGAATCTGCACCTGATGCACAGTATAACAACATCCATGTTGTTTAAAATGTTAGAAACAAAAACAGAAAACAATAAATTAATTAATACACACACACAGCGGGTCCCCGTCGCTCCGTAACCGGAGGAGCCTCGGGGGCCCCCGCCCCAGCGCTCGTAGCCGCACCCGAAACACTTCATCACCGATGAAGTGGCGAAAATCACATAGTCGTAATCATCTACTTTAACGTGGAAGCAGAGGTTGAGCTCCTCGTTCCGGTTGTTAAGTATCATATAGAGCTGTCTGCGGTGGGACACTACGTGTTTCAGTAACGGAGACTTGCATCCAGACAACAGCTTACGTATGGGGGACGCTACCTTCCCATGCCTGGACAGCTCTCTACTGAGAAAGTCATTGGTGATGAACGGAGGCACATTGGACAGGACCACCTTGGTAGCGGGTTGGGACAAAGGCAGTACCTGTACAAAACAACCGTTCATGGTGATACCTGTCTCGACTACGGAGTTCACCTTCTCCACGCGGTCCAAAAACACGACCACGGCACTGTTCATGATCGCAATGGGGTTGGTTGGACGGAGAAAACGGGTAGCGAGCTAGTGGAGCTGGAAGCATGTAACAGCGTCTTCCTTACGTGTTTAGAATAGTGGCTGATAACACTCTAAATGTGCACTTATTATTTGGCGCAATTGTGTAATAGACCTTGCTTGTAAAGATACTCCAAAGCACACGCGTAGTAGGTGTGTGCTGTGTGAGGGTCAGGTGATGCAGCTACCACGTGTTGTTGGCGTGTGCTGTGTGAGGCGTGGTGCAGATGTGTGTGTGTGTGTGTGAGTGAGTGGAAACATGATGAGCTGACTGAGTGAATGCCAAATCAATTTGGGTGAATAATTTGATCATATGGTTAAATGATAGTGTTGGAAGCACTGATAAGGGGTAAAATGAGCCCCTTTTTACATTTCAGGATTTACAGTGATAATAATTACTTAATATGTTACAAAAAAATCGACAGAATGCTACTTTTTAACAGTTATAACCAAAGGATCTGTTTCTGTTCCAGTTTGTTCATATTGTTGGGGACTCCCATCTACGTGCCATCGTAGATGGATTTGTCAAGATGCCAGAGGGGCCGCTTTCCTTTGGTGTCATGTCAACGCCGGGGGCTTGTGCGTCACAGTTGAGGACCGAGGTGCATCATGCTGTAGTGCCTCGGACACCTGATGTTGTGTATGTACTGGCTCCTAGCAACAACTTGACAGCCAGCAAGACGCCTTGCGAGGCAGGTGTTGAGTTTGGCCTGTACCTGGATGCTGTCCGCAGTCGCTGGCCAAAGGTACGTTTAATTAAAATTAATTAAAAAAAATATATACATCATAAAAAAAATACTGTTGTAAATAACCACTGTTGTTGTTAGGTGTTTGTACTTGACTTTCCTCCACGTCTTACCATTGAGGAGGATCAGCAGGAATTTTATCGCCAAGAGTTTCATCGTGTGGCGGCAAGGGCTGGTATGTAAAGAAAGGCTTTTGGTCTAATTAGCTACATGCATCAACATTTTTGAATATATAATTTCAGTAGTTAATGTGCGTTTGTTTGATTCAAAGGTGTGAAGTACTACTCCATTACTGAGCGCTTTCCCTTTGATAACACTGACCTGTGGAGTAGAGATGGTGTAAGTATGATGCTATGAAATGACAAATTAACTGTTTTTAGTTGATGTTGTCAGGAGAATTCATAGATTAACATTTCTCTTTTGTAAGTAAATTTTCAATAATTGTTTTTACAGGTCCACCTTAGCAATTGCGAAGGTATGGGCATTCTTGTTGAGGCACTGTGGGATGCTGCCTGTCAGGAAGTATGGCCACCTGTACCAAAGCTAGTGATGTGTCGGTCGTGAACGATTCGTTCGTTTTGAACGAATCGTTACAAGGACTCGGGAGTAACGAGTCCTCTCAAAGAGAGATTCGTTTATTTTCTCGTGGCCGAGCATCGGGACTGCTGCATAGGCTGATGCAGGTCACGTGAAAAAGGATCCAAAGACTCTTATCCGGCAGATGAACGAATCACTGATCCGAAGACTCTGTTGGCAGAAGAACGAGTCACTGATCTGAAGACACGGTCGTGAGGTGAACGATTCGTTCATCTGCCGGGTACGAGTCTTTGGATCCTTTTCCACGTGACCTCCATAGGCTCAGAAGAGGAAACAGTTACCTCATTCCCTATTGCGTGTTAAAAAGCAGCCATGACTGACAGCTTTTGTGTGGCAGATCATATTTTTTTTAAGAAAACCTCCTCTATTATATACAGTATAGTACAGTACAGCGGAATTAAGTATTTGTATTGCCATTCATGTAGTTAAAGCAAAAATATTTTGTTGTGAGTTTATCACACATAAATAAGTGTTAGGAACACATTGTGTGCAGTTAATGGATTTGATTGAATACCTATATGCAATTGCAGCAGTTGTGGTGGGCTTGATGGTGTCATTTGCCCTTAGACTGTGTATTGTATAAAATGATTGTCATGACGGATTTATTCAATTGTAGTCTACCTTTATTGCAGGTGCCAGAGATGGGTGTGCGGAAGCGCCGCAAGCCAAGATCCGCCAATGGTGAGGTTATTGCTAACCCTTTTGATTGCAGGTGTGCTGTTAAGTCTCCGATGGCTGTGCTGACAGGGATGTGTGCTGGGGCAAAGAGAGCATCAAATGGTAAAGTGCGCGCTTCTCTTGTTTGTAGTGTTGTGGCTGCTATGAAACATGTGTCTGCTCCTGTGTGCACATGGGATGAAAGTGATGTAGATGAGATACAGGCTGCAGGGATAAAGTTGAGCAAATGTGTTGTTGAGTACTGGTGGGAAAGTGCAGCTAACCGCAAACAGTTCTGCAAGCTACTTGAACACCAAAAACTGTTTGGCAGGATGCAGATTGTGTCTGTTGGTCCACCAAAGGTGGAAGTCTTTGACATGAACCAAGAATGTAAGTTGTATGAGGATCTGCAAAAAATGCTGTTGAGTGATGGCATGTGTCTGCTGGAAATTCAGGGTTCAACTGTTGTTGTCATCCACCACCAAGACTACTTCGTTGTAGTTGATTGTGGAGCATGCAGTGTGTCTGGCTTGCCAAGTATGAATGGCAGGTGTGTTGCTGTTTTTAATACAAACTTGAATGACCTGATGCTCCAAATTCCGTGCTGTGAGACAAGAGCTATGAGCGAAGATGTACAGAATCAGCAGCATATCTGTGAAGGCAGATGTTGTGACTGATATCACAGAGGGTGCTACAGTGTGTAAGGACAGCAACATTTGTGTCAACACAGATGATGTGACATTTGGTGGAGACAGCATCATTGACATTGACAGTGGATCTGAGGCTGTAGAGGATTGTTTTGTTGTTGGCCATGAAGGCCTTTTACTGCCTGTCATTGGATCATTTCATCAGGCTGATGGTCGTTTCAAGTATGTTGGACAACAGTGTATGGCTATCAGTCTGGTTGGAATAGCAAGACATATGTTTGAAAGCGTGTTTTCGTGGACGACTGCTGAGCTTGACAAGGTTTTACTTTTGGGTGATCAGCTGTATACAGATTTGAGGGATGGCGGAAGGATTAGTGGGAAATCGAAGCTGTTGTGCGTTCCAAATCTTCCAAGACAGTTAACTGTTGATGGACACAATTTTGCATTTGTGTATGGAGATTGTGTATCTGGAAATGTTGATGTAGTTGCAGGAGAGTTGATTGATGCAGGTGTGCAATGCCCTTTAAAATGTGGACTACAAAAGATTTGTATGAAATATGATGCATGCTTTTTCACATTAGGTGGTAATACATCTGCCATCATAGGTCACAATGGATGTTATGCAGTCATTGATTCTAATGCACGCAACAAAGATGGAATGATAGACGGTGATGGGAAAAGTGTTGTTGGGTATTTTGCTTGTCTTGATCTTTTGTTTGATCACATTTGGCTGTTTTCAAGACATTTTTCTGAAGGTCAGAGAGTGTTTGAGATTACAGGTGCTTGTGTCAGTAAGCAAGAGTCAAGTGAGGAGGTTTGCATGTGCGATGAAGATGAGGTAGCACATACTTTGGCTCATGAGACGGTCATTGATTACAGCAGCATAAACAGAATTGCAAAGTCAAAGGATCCAGTGAAGGTGTATTGCGATTCTAAAAAGGTGCAGTCAAGTCATGTTGATGCTGTTATGTCCAGCCCTGATTATTAAGTTAAGATGGCTGGATATTTATAACTTATTCTTCTGTTTTGTGTTATTGTTTACTCACCTCTCCTCTCGTTTCAGATTCCTCACTCCCTCCCTCGTGTGTGTGTTTCACCTGGGTGATTGTCAGCTCCTCCCTGATTGTTTGCACCTGGTCCTCATCACCCGGTGTATTTAGTCTGTGTGTTCCTGTGTTGCGTTGCCAGTTCGTCTTTGTTACTCCATGTTCCTAGTAGTGATGGGAAGTTCGGATCTTTTTACCGTATCGGTTCTTTGAATCTCGTTCAGTAAAATGAGGGGGGGTGCAAACGATCCAAAGACTCGTACCCGGCAGATGAACGAATCGTTCAACTCCCGACTGTGTTTTCGGATCAATGATTCGGTCATCTGCCCACAGAGTCTTCGGGCGACGTGTCAGCCACACAGAGCGAGCTCAGCTCGCCGGTGCGGGCGGCGGACGGGGAAATCGCTCCCCGGAAAAGCAAGCAGAGCCCCCCGGTCACCTACATGCACATCTGCGAGACGGAGGTGTTCAGCATGGGGGTGTTCCTGCTGGGGACCGGAGCCTCATACCGCTGCACGTCCAACCGGACATGAACGGGAATCTACGGAGCTGCTGATCCGCATGCTGCCAGCGCATCCAGCTGGCCCGCCGCATCCACGGACACAGAGCTTAAACTGCTGCTGATACACTGACTATAACAACGCCGCATTCCTACACTTATAAAATGCAATTCAATGTGGAAGTAATCCAAGTATTCAGAATACGTTACTCAGATTAGTTAATGTAACGGAATACGTTACAGATTACATTTTTTGGCATGTATTCTGCATTCTGTAACAGAATAAGTTTTGAAAGTATCCTTCCCAACACTGGAAATGTTACTGACTTGAGAGCAGTAACACA
>CM028869.1:3563552-3603948 GCA_016801935.1 Platichthys stellatus
TAAAACACAAATCATATCATGGGACAGGATGATATCCAGATTCATATGGGGGGGGGGAAGAGGCCAAGAGTGAGACTCAGAACTCTCCAGCTAAAGAGGGAGGGTGGGGGCCTGAGTCTGCCGAGCCTGAAAGAATACTTCCATGCGGCCCAGCTGAGATATGTGCATTGTTGGTGTAAACTGGATTATGAAGCAAAATGGAAAGAAATGGAAAAATCATATGAACTGTGTCCCATACAGAGTATTATAGGAGATAGGGAAACATTTAAGAAGGTTAGAAATCAAATGGATTCGATCACAAAATTTACCTTGGAATTATGGTTTAAATTACTTAGACATAATAAGGCGGAGAAGGACGCAAATTTATTGAAATGGGTGAGTTTTGATAACAGTTTTAAACCAGCTGGGCGCGGTGGGGGATTCTGACAGTGGGTGGATAAGGGCATTACGGCATGGTGCACGCTGGTGGACAAGGGGAAGATAATGAGTTTTCAAGACTTGAAAACGAAACATGGCCTGGATTGGCGGGAATTTTACAAATATTTACAGATACAGGATTATTATGGGAATCGGATTGGAAAGGAGCTCCCTCTAGGGGTGAACAAGGTGGTACAAGTTATGATTGATACATATAAAGGGAACCGGGTCAGGACTATTACTACATTATATAAGGCATTGATGGATGACAAAAACACAACAGGGTATATAAAAGAAAAGTGGGAAAGAGAATTTGACATGAAAATATCTGATGATGAATGGGATAAGATGTGGGATAAGCATAAGACAACAACTTGTTCGCGAGCCTGGAGGGAGTTTTCCTGGAAAAATCTGATATGGTTCTTTATCACACCTAAAATTTCAAATAACTATTCTGAAACAAGAAAGTCTTGTTGGAGGAATTGTGGGTCATCTGAGGCCAACCATGCACATATATTCTGGAACTGTCCCAAAATAATAGGGTTTTAGGGAATGATCCATAGGATAACACAAGATATTCTGGGATACACATTTCAAATGAATCATGAGCTGATGTATCTAAGTATGTACATGGAGAATGATGTTCAGGATGGGGATTTGTATCTATTCAAGATACTCATGGTTGCAGGTAAAAAGGCCATCACAAGGAAATGGGGGACGGAAGATCTACCCACTCAGACCCATTGGGTAGACACAGTGGGGTAAATAAATATTATGGAAAGACTGACACACAGGCTAAGATTGACAGGATCACAGATGGACAGTAAATGGAGGAAGTGGACCCTATGGCAGTTGACTCAGACTTGACAAGACAGCAGTTTATTTATTTATTTTTTATTTATTTTTTGTATTTCTGGTTGTCGATGTTGTTGATGACTTGTATTTGTGTAATTGTTGAATAAAAAGAAAATAGTAAAAAAAAAAAAAAGAATCTTTGGTACCCACACTTTTTCACACCGTTTAACCAGCTGGGCACAAGCATAATTTACTGAGCTTGGACAACATCATCACATTTTCAGACGCTTGCTTTGTTCGTCAACGATTGGCTTCTCACACTCTTGGTGCTTTTATCAAGCAGAAAACCACTGACAATAGGAGTATATAGCAGCAATGAGGAGGATGAACTCAGGTAGTGCAGCTCACACTTAACTGCATTACATAGTAGTGGTTGAATCATGGTTGAAAGATAATCAAGTGACTATTCTCTGTAGATTCAAGTAGCCTGAGCATCTTTTATGTTCTGTGTGTTATGTATTTTTGTCCTGTTTTTAAACATTTTATGTGACCAATGTATTTAATTGTTCTGTATAGCTGCTTCAACAGATGAAACTAAGCCAATATGGCTAAACTGACTAATTTACAGATGTGCATTGTACCTGTACCTTTTAAACAGATTTTTTTTTTTTAAGATGATAAGGCCATTTGTTTTTATTCTGTACATTGAAGTGAGGAAAGTTTCAAAATATTTTGAAAGGGAAGTGTCCCGTATGCTTCATTAAAGGTGTATAGCTGCTAAGGTTTTTGGAAATCGCAGGTATGTATAACAGAAGATTCATCTTCTCGAAAGATCAAGGTCATTTTGAGCAATGAGACAATCCTTATATTATTCTTCCAGTCAGTGTCATTTAATATGGGGACACCTGTCTTTTGTTGAGCTTCAGCTGTCCGAATTGCTCCTAATCTGCTTACATATTACGATTCAAGTGTCTGACTCTTGTTTTCAAGCTGCACATATACAACAGTGTTTTGTAATATTATGTTGTAGCTTCAACCAGCATGTAAAGCAGTATCCAAAGAAAATGTATTTGTCTTTATTGTGCAGGAACGCTCGTCTAGCGAACGTACAGTAAGAGGCTTTATTGCCTGGGCAGATGTTAGTCTAATACGTAGCGTATTGTTTGAATACTTGAGTGTATTTGTTTTGTATGAGACCGCTGAGTCTCCAGTGTTTTAGCAGCGATTCGCCACTTCCGGTTTCCGGTTACGGCCTTGTGCCACAGATTTTTAAGCGCCGTGAGCAGCGTCTCCAGCTCATTGTGACCGTTTGAACAACTTTAAAGAGACTTTACCGGTCAAACCTCAGCACACAACGCCACTTGGGTGCTGACTGGTAAAGTAAAGGTAACTTGTCTCTGACGGTGCTTTTAAGAGCTTTGCTCTCTCCTTGTATGCTCTCTCTCTCCTTCTAAACCGACCTATACACACATCCGATCTGTATTTAGAATACAGTTCATGTAAGATAGTTAAATCTATATTCAGAGAGGCTGGACACATCTGGAAGCCATGCGGCCGAACGCCAAAGCAGAGACAAAGAATTCTCTTTGTCTGAAAATCCCTTTGTGTAATTCATGTGACGACCACCAGTGTGAGCCCCGGCCACATGGTGTCATTAACATAGACTCCATTTTGAATAACGCAAGTTAAACCACCATTTTGAGTCTATCATTGCCACGCCTCCTCTCTCCCTCTCCTCCCATTCTGGCTCTAAATTCATAACGGCTCCGCCATCTTGTTTTGTAGTCAATCCGCCATTTTGAAAGTTTTTAGGCCTTGATTCCACGATTCATGATCGGCCGCCATCTACATCTTAGATGTGACGTCACCACGTGACTGCGTCATCGCCACGCCCCCTTCTTTTTCTCTCTCTCTCGCTCTCTCACACACACACACACCCCCACACAGACACAGAGACACATTGATAGACAAATACTAATCCTTTCATGACATTTAATCTTCTATCATGTAACACAGCGATAAGCATGAAGTACATGAAAAACAAGAACATGAAAATGTTTCTTTTAAAGTGAAAGATTTAACTTTTCTGAATAACATTATAACTTTATTTCCCCTTTTAATAAACGCTTTTGTAATTAAAGTACCTCTAGTCTGTGATTATTTGTGCATATGTATGTGATTGCAGCTGGATTATGATTGCCTTTGCTCGAACTTAAAACCCTTCATTGTTTATTATATAATCATTAATACTAAATATTGAGATTATTGATTTGACATTTATCATTATGAGACTGATATTTTATAGATTGACTCGTTGGTCCCTGTAACCAGGGTGGTGCCCCGCGACAATAAGCAATGATTACAGATTTGTATTATTCTTAATTGATAATTTTATTGTTTTCATTAGTTATTTTAACTATTATTAATGGATAACCGTATCATTTCTAATTAAATGTGTTACTTTTCTTAATTAATAGCTTTATAATTTTTCATTATTTTTGATAAATAATTGATATTTTAATAATCATATTTCATGATTATTAATAATTAGCCAACGTCAAATCTACTCCTACGATTGCACAACAATGGGAAAAAGTCCAAGGGGGGTGAATACTTATGCAAGGCACTGTATACACAGAAAGTAGCTGAGGCCACCATTAAAACTGCATGTGGAGCTACAGTGGGGCAAAAAAGTATTTAGTCAGCCACCAATTGTGCAAGTTCTCCCACCCACCCTAACCCTATTTACATTACATTTCATTTAGCTGATGCTTTTATCCAAAGCGACTTACAATAAGTCCAGGACGACAAGAATCAATAAAGTACAATTTCTTCAAAATAATGCAAAACTACAAAGTGCTATAAGTAAATGCCATTTAAGTGCTACTAAAGAGTTAGTTTCAAAAAGTTGTTTTCTATTCAAGATAGTCGGAAAAGGTATGTTTTTAGTTTTTGGCGGAAGATGTGTAAACTTTCCTATGTCCGGATGTCGATGGGGAGCTCATTCCACCATTTAGGAGCCAGTACAGCAAACAGTCGTTATTTTGTGTTTAAGTGTTTAGCTTGCAGTGGCGTATTCTCCTCATAGGTATACCTCAACTATGAGAGACAAAATGAGGAAAAAAAAAATCTAGAAAATCACTGTCTGATTTTAAGAATTTATTTGCAAATTATGGTGGAAAATAAGTATTTGGTCAATAACAAAAGTTCATCTCAATATTTTGTTATATACCCTTTGTTGGCAATGACAGAGGTCAAACGTTTTCTTTAAGTCTTCAATGCCCTTGCTGATGGAAGGAGGTTTTCACTCAAAAGCTCAAGATACACGGCCCCATTCATTCTTTCCTTTACACGGATCAGTCGTCCTGGTCCCCTTGCAGAAAAACAGCCCCAAAGCATGATGTTTTCACCCCTATGCTTCACAGTAGGTATGGTGTTCTTGGCATTGTTTCTCCTCCAAACACGATGAGTAGAGTTTTTACCAAAAAGTTCTATTTTGGTTTCATCTGACCATATGACATTCTCCCAATCCTCTTCTGGATCATCCAAATGCTCTCTAGCAAACTTCAGACAGGCCTGGACATGTACTGGCTTAAGCAGGGGGACACGTCTGGTAATTCAGGATTTAAGTCCCTGGTGTCGTAGTGTGTTACTGATGGTAGCCTTTGTTACTTTGGTCCGGGCTCTCTGCAGGTCATTCACTAGGTCCCCCCGTGTGGTGCTGGGATTTTTGTTCACCGTTCTTGTGATCATTTTGACCCCACTGGGTGAGATCTTCCATGGCGCCCTAGATCGAGGGAGATTATCAATGGTCTTGTATGTCTTCCATTTTCTAATAATTGCTCCCACAGTTGATTTCTTCACACCAAGCTGCTTACCTAATGCAGATTCTGTCTTCCCAGCCTGGTGCAGGTCTACAGTTTTGTTTCTGGTGTCCTTTGACAGCTCTTTGGGCTTCGCCATTGTGGAGTTTGGAGTGTGACTGTTTGAGGTTGTGGACAGGTGTCTTTTATACTGATAAAGTGGAGTGGAGGACAGAGGAGCCTCTTAAAGAAGAAGTTACAGGTCTGTGAGAGCCAGAAATCTTGCTTGTTTGTAGGTGACCAAATATTTATTTTACCGGGGAATTTACCAATTAATTCATTACAAATCCTACAATGTGATTTCCTGGATTCTTTCCCCCCCAATTTTTTTCTCATAGTTGAAGTGTACTTTTGATGAAAATTACAGGCATCTCTCATCTTTTTAAGTGGGAGAACTTGCAAAATTGGTGGCTGACTAAATACTTTTTTGCCCCACTGTATACCAGGGTGACCTGTTGATAGGTTTCCATGTTTCATGTGATAATGGAATAATACTCATAATTGAATTTAGTTTGACTGTATGCCCACTATTACAAAACCTTTTAAGATTTTATTTTATAATTTATATTTGTTACCTTTTTATATTTTATTTACATCTGTATCTTCCTTAAACAAATTGTGCCACTAAACGATCACTGTATGTCTCAGTAGCAAACAATCTTACGCTGTAGTTCAGAACAGACTTTTGAAAGACTTGCCATTGATTCTGAACTTTTTTTGTCCAATGTGTTGCAGAATAAATCGGTCCAACTCTTTTTTTGTACATAGTCTGCATAAATTAGTTTAGAATTAAAATAATGCAAAAAATATATTGTTTATGCAGTTTTCCTTTACTTATGCTACTGCTGCTTATAAGACTGCAGCTGTGGAAAAATACACTAAATACTGAGGTGAGATAGAGTTTCAATTGTGATTGATTTGATCCCGCCGTGGATAATAGTCTAACATTGTTTTATCAGCTACCCTTGTAATGTCAGATCATAATGGGTCGAGGAAACGCTACTGTTTATTGCTAATGGTTAACAGACACTGTAATTGTTCTTTTATACCTTACATGGGTGAGTGTTTGGTCAGCCGGAGTTCTGCAGTTTCTTTCATCCAATTTCGTGGAGATAAAAACAGCAGGAAATCAAGGTTTAAGTGCTTTAGTTCATTTGTTGTAGTTACACAGCAGGAATTATGGTCACATACTTTGTAAGTCTGGCATCAAATTCTCTTACTGTCTGTTTTCCTCTGCTGCCTGTGTAGAACAGTGGGTACAGAAACCACCACTAATTTCCTGAGGTACGTTGCTTTTTTCTGCCTTCATTCTTTAAGTGTTATTTTTTTTAATTTGCTTTAGCTCCATGTCTGTTAACTGACATTTGATCGTTCAAATAATAGTTCACAGAATAATCTGCCATTGCTTTTAGCTTTTTCCTTAGAAGACGGTTAACAGTCAGTAGTTCAGATGGCTTATTTATGTGTTTACTTTTTGTTGGACTGAGAAATAAGTGCTTGAAATCAGGGGCAGGCTTCCAAGGGTGGAGCTGGGGTGGGCTCTCGCCACAGCTGAAATCGGATTTACCCCTGAAGATGTACCCATCCTGTGAATTGTCACCAACTCCCATACCAACAATCAATATGTTGATTCGATTATGATTTTTAAAAGTACATAATGTGATTGAACAAGTAACAATCAACATAAATTCAATAATGTTGGTTTTGCTTTAATCTTAAAACAGTCAACAAGAAGTTATATCAATTTGGACCTCACGGAATCAGGAGCTGTGCATGGATGTTGGACGTATAATTGTTCCCTCTGTGTAAATTCGGACCCCTTTATTGTCCCTGAATTAGAAAAATTCTAGATTCACCAGTGCTTGAAATCGTTTGTGCATGTAGTTTGAATTAGAGCGTTATGGGGCTTGTCCCAATTTATATTGTTTTGCTCAAACAAGTATAGGGGGTGACAGTAAGCACAACCCACAGTTATAATAGGTTGAAATAAACCTGCAAAATAACCTTGTTTGGCTTGTTGAATTGAAATGGACAGTGATCACACTGTCAGATATTCAGCTCAGGGTTAACTGGAGTGGCAGAAGGTCAGATTATGCAGATCTTCCTTGTGGCTCTGTATCAGCCGGAGGCAAACTGACAGTCGTGTGTGTGTGTGATACTGGTATTTACACTGAGTTAATACAGGTACAGGCTCTACAGTCAAACTGAAGGTCAGATTTTTTTATGTTAACCTTTAGACCTGCATTAACCTGTGACTGTCTCTGTAATTTCCTGTCTCTATTTTATTTGAATAAATAGGATTTATTGTTCTGTTTTAGTTGTTTGCCTTGGGAGCGAATTGGGTATTGAGAAATATGGAATTTTCATGGTATTGGTATCGACTACCACATTTTTGGTATCGTGACAGATACAACATGACAGCTCCACAGAAGTGAAGCCAGAGCACCTTGATCACCCCTGGTTGCTTGCTGTAGTATTGAGCATAATATCAACCTCCTCTTCATTCATGTTAGCAGATAGAACAAGTGCCAATTATTTGTAATTTTTTTATGTCAAATTTCAAGGTTCCACAAAAAATAAACACATTTGGAACATATCATGCCAAACATACCAATACTATCAACAAATTTAAACTGAAAATGCCTAAATGTACCCAAAATGCCCTAAGGGTACCTCGATATAAGTACATTATATGTATTAATTTTAGGTAGTTCTTACCACACTGATGCATGTCCACGTGTTAATTTTCCAGTAAGTTTGGTTCTAATTTGGTATATAAAAACAAGGTGAAATATCATGTTTCACATAATTGACAGCTGAACCTAGTTTGTGGGCTTATGGGCGGGACCTTGCTCTTTTGTCATCATTACGCAGACTCTGACCCCTGTTGGGACATGGTTTTTGTGCAAACCACAGGCCTCCTTTCAGTCAAACTTGTTACAAACATGCCAAATGTGCTGGAGTGGACTCAATCCCCCAAGATGCCACAGGTTCCATTGATCTTAGAAAGTCAAGGAACTCAGTCTCCCAGAGGATGTAACAGGAAGCTAGCCTGGATGCCAGACGAACTTAGCCCCGCCCACAACATTATTTGGTCGGGCAGTTCGGTCTGGATCCGCTCCATTGGGAAAAAATTATGGTAGGGCCGGGCCAATCAGATTGTCAGGGCGGGCTTTAAGGCCTAATTATAGTCCTGCGACTGCAACCGCGGAATTGAATTCGTTTTCAACAAACATGCCTGCTTCTGGAGAGCTGAGATGTGTAGATGCTGCCCTTGAGTCTGTTTTAAAAGACATCGACAGCGCATTCATTTTGAAAGAGGAACAGAGAACGTGGAGGCGACGCCAAAGCAACACACTAATCCCTATCGCCCCGGCGCTTGGCTGTTCACACCGGAGACTGAAGCGTCGCTGAACCGCCGAGCAGCGCTATCACCCGTTGATCCAGTAGATCGCTGCACGGCTTTGTGTCAGTTACACCGGAGGCTGAAGCACCGCGCTGCGCCAAGGCTGCCTCGCGGTGCTTCAGCCTCCGGTGTGAGCGGGTTAGTAAATAACTGACAATGCGTTGCTTAGCATACGTCACATACTACGTTGCTCTGATTGGTTGTAGGTGTGTCCAATTGAGCGAAGGGGAATTTTACTTCCTGGTCAGTTGAAACACGCCCCATAATGAAATCCCAATGGAGCGGATCCAGACCGAACTGCCCGACCAAATAATGTTGTGGGCGGGGCTAAGTTCGTCTGGCATCCAGGCTAACAGGAAGCTGCATGTCCTGGGGTCTGGGCAATGTCACACAAAGGTGTCAAGAACCACCAGGGTCAACTCCTATTGGTCACTCTGGTCCAAGACCTGTGAGGTCACCGGGGCCAATATAAGGAGAGGTCTCCCCAAGCTCTCTCTCTTTCTACAATCCTTTGAAGGCCAGCAGGCTGTCCAGCCTCTCTTCTCCTACATCGCCAAGGGGGGGGGGCCTGGCTGATCCAGCTTCCTTCTCTATCCAACCCACAACCGGAGGTCAGAGGTGCACCCCTCTTCAAGGAAATCTCCTCGCCCTTCAAGCTCTACAAAACTCCTCGTAGCGACGCGATGTCCTGCAGGAAAACTTCAACCAGCATCTGAGCACACCGCTCGACAGAATCGCGAATGCAGAACTCTACGACCACAAAGCCAGGAGACGTCACAGAACTGCAAACTGAACAGCAACTTCTTTTCCTCTTTCCCTCGGACTGGTAACATAATCTGGGATTAATAATTATACTACGCTAAGCAAGACTGTTTATTTGATCGGTGTGTGTTTATAAGTTTGATATGTGGTGTGATACTGTGGCAACAAGTTATTTGAAAGTAATTGTTAGTTAGGCCCTTCACAGGCCTCCTTTGTAGGTCTCTCTGACTCTTGCATTATCTGATTAACATCTTCACAGACACACGCATAGTCTCCCCCTAGTTAAACCTTCCCCCATAAAACAACCTCAGAAGAAGGCCAATAAAGCATGCTAATTTACACTCAACCACCTCCTTGTTAGTTAGTTTGATTGTTTAGTAACTTGTGTTTTTATACTTTATTATGTTCATAATGAATGTCTTCTTTCACAAATGTTCTGTCATTAATATTGCATGAGTGAATCTTGCCAACCGTTACACTGTTAAGAACTCCATAACCTTCATTGTTCATTATATAATCTTTAATGGTAAAATATTGAGATTTCTAATTGAACTAGATCTAAATGAGACTGATCTTAATCAATGAATTGGCTATCTTTTCTCTTCTATGAAGGGTGGTGCCCCGCGAGAACTTTAACCAATTAAAGTTATGATTTAATATTAATATTTTAAAAATTAATGTTTTACATTTTATTTTGAGTGCCTAAAGGCACACCATTCTATGGTAACTCTTTTTAAGCACTATTGCACAACACCCCAAATGACATCGGGCAATTCATGATGCTAGGGAGTAGAGACATGTCAGCCATATTTACACAGTCAATCGCGAAACAATAAATTACTTTAGTAGTAATTTTATAGTCTCTAATTTGTTTATCCATTCAACCAAAATGTAAAATAAAAAATGTGGGATTTCGGCCTTGAGATGGTCAGTGATTAGATAAGGTTAATAAAAAGAGCTAGGCTTTTTCATATTTCTACATGTTAATGTGTAGTAGATAAATATGAAAAGTGGTATCAATCTTCTCACTAAGCATATTTTTCTTCTCAGTGTAATTTTATAAAGCTGAATGGCAATTTGAAAACTGAGTCCACGTATCCCTTTGACTCTTTCCCACTGATTTAGACAGTTTTGTCTGACAGCCCCTGAAGGATGGATAGATGTCGGATAAAGATGAGGTGGATATCTTCCTCCCAGACGGTCTCTGTGGCCAGTGTTTCCTGGAAGAAGACATTACATAAAGCATCCCAGCAAAATATACAAGCCCTTCATTGATCAGTCAGGTTGGGTTTCTCTGCTTGTCTCTCCCTCTGTCCTCCCCTTCATCACACTCTCCCCTAAAGTTCTTTAGAAACTGACACATTTTCATGCTGGAGAACAAAGGTTATTAGAGTACTGACATGTAAATAAAGAGAACTGGTTGCTACCTAAAATACAAAATTTGGGACCTGATGAAACTTTTTATCCGACGAGGTTCATTAAAGGACTGTTGGAAAGGCTAACATCCACTAGCTTAGCTACTTCTGGTGGACTTTTAAGCTTAACAGTGTAAATAACCTAATTTCAAGTCAAATTTGAATATAATGTGATGTTATCATAAATGACTAGAGCTTACAGATTAGACCAGGGGTCATTAATAGGGCGGACCGCGGTATGGATCTGGACCTATAACAGATAAACCATTGAGATCTGTCGAATCTTGACAAATCCTTTCGTTTTACGATACTGGTTAGCAGCCCAGGGAACTCATTGACCAAATGCATGCATTGTAAATCCTCTCACGTGACACTGCTCAGTCAAACAAGTCAGGGAATTCCACTGAGCATTCTGACTGAAGTGGTTGTGATACGTGAGTCAGAGGAAATTAGGAGAAGTAACGTGCTCTTAAAAGAGAAAGATAAATAGCAAAACTCTTGTGGGTGTTGTTTCGACAGAGCAGTACAACACCAGTATGGTGTATTTGTTTTTGTGATTTACATATATTTTTTTCCTTATTTTTTTACAATTATTGTTAAAATATAATAGCTTTTATTTTACTTGTTGTGGATCACATGGAGTAGGTGATACATTTAATTCTTCCATTTATATTGCACGGAATCTAAATGGTAGTTTATGATGTTCTTGACCTTTGCTGGAGAAATTGATCTCTACTGAATTTTTATTGAAAACGCCTGATATGTTATTTTTATTATATAATTACAACTGAAAGGTGTTTCAATTTCCCTGTTGGCTGAGCAGCAATTAAGTATTATTAGTCATCCAATTTTCTACTTTTTACTAACTTTGAAAACATAACTAAATTTGCCTGTTTCTATTCACTATTAGTGTGACAGGTAACTGCAGAAAACTAAGGGGACAGAGGTTGAGATGATTGGAGGGAGCGAGACAAGAGATCAGACGTACACCCTTCTCTAAAGATTCAATAGATTAGAGACTCCTTGAGTTACGAAAGAGACACGTCATATCTTACACCAAAAACAGTCGGACAGGAACAAAGCTATATTATGCAGATGAAAGAAATTTACATTTTAAACTAAAAGTGTTACATCCAAAATCTGACCTTTTTCTGTATAAACAAGCTCAAATCAAAGTAGAGTAGACGTGCTGTGGCTCGGCTTTTTTTTTTACATCATCAATGGTGAGTAGAGTGTGAGAGACGGAGACATTTTGCTTCCCTCTTGGGAATACAGTAAAAATCATGTTGCACACGCTGCAAATTGGTCACACTCCATTGTTCTTCCACTGCCGATGCCACTAGATGAAAAGTAGAGTTATGTAATGTTAATGAATCCCCCTGGCTCATGTCATTAGTCAGGTCTGGGGTCAGCACGGTGTCAATGGCGTCTGTTCCTCCCCCTCAACAAATTTCGCTTGTGTCCCTTGATCCTTTTCTCCTCATGGGCCCAGTGACCTGACTGTTCATTCACCCTGCAACCAGTACAATCCATACCGGCTAGAAAAAGGCAGTAAATGCTATAAAATAAGGGTTCCAGATTACATGGTGTCAGTACTAATTGTGAAACGTGCAACAGAGACCTCCACTCTTCGCTTTATAGAAACAGTGTGATATTGTAATGCTGACAGCTAATCAAAAAAGTCCTCTCACAGTCAGGCAGAACACAGCGGACTCCGATATCACCATTGAGCTTTTACCTCTCGTAAAGTGATATTTGTGTCAGGTGAACCGAGGATTTTCTGTCACTCAATTCAGTTTGTTTTGTGATTCACACTAAAGGTGACTGGGACAAACTGGTTCCCCAAATATTGTGGTTAGAAAGTCCACTGCAGCAGCTTTATCACCGACTTGTGGCCCTTTGCTGTATCTTCCCCTCCATCTGACCCTGTTAGATTTAAAATGTATGGATTCTGTCAACAGAAACAAGTGCTTTTACTTTGAAACAAGTACAGTAAGTGTGGCAGAAATGTAGGTTGCAACATATTCCACAGATTGTCAGGGTTTTGTGAGGAGCAGGTGGACCCACATTGCAGAGACAGGGATGTTTCAACCAAAAGTTTCCTTTAATGGCAAAAACAACTACAAGGAGATCTCAAAAAGCCTAAACTGAAAAACATAAATCACACTGGGGAAAACACTAGGAACTCATGAGAGAAGGTGAAGACGCAGAGCAATGACAAGCATGAATGACGACCATGGATGACGAACCAACAAGGACAGAGGGCAGTACAGAGAATTATATACACAGGTAAGGCATGGGCAATTGAACACAGGTGGAACACTTGAGGACTGGTGCAGACAATCACAAGGGCAGGAAACAAGACAAAGACAGGAGGTGAAGATAGAAAACACAAGGAGCAGGAACTACAAAATAAAACGGAATAGAACACAGGGAGAAAACATAAATCAAAACACAGAATGAAAAACAGAAAGAAGAAGAGTGGGAAACGAGGTCGGACACCATGAAACACAGGCACAGGTCGAATACAAACATAAACACAGGGATAGACATGAAACACACAAAGAGGTCATAATCAAAGCTAAAAACTGTCTATTTTGCAGAAAATAAGCGAGACCTCGGCTGTGACATAGGGGAGAGCGGGGTGATGTGGGACATATTTAACATTTGCTCCCCTCTAGGCGAGCTAAACTGATATATCAGTAAAATTTGCACATTTCCCATTAATTCAGGATGTTTTTTAGCAATGGAAATCAGAATGTCTTCAGGACAAAGGGCAGTGAAAATATGCACACCCTAGCTTACTTGCACACTGTTTCTCTGTCCAATTCGCAGGGACAGGGATATTGTTTTTCTCTGCGTATTCAAATGCCAGTTCACGGCACTTAACTGGAGCAAGGCCATGGAACTGGTCAGCTAGTTGTTTCAAGTGTTTCGAAAGCTCCTCCTCCATTTCATCTGTGAATATTCACTTTACCAGCTACTGCACCACAGGCTTCTGATTTTACTTCCCCCTTCTCTTTTTTCTTTATGAATCTTTTGAGGGTTGTCTTATCGATATTTATATCCCTTCCAGCTTTTCTTAAAGGGACACTTACCTTTGTTGCATTTTTACACTTTTTGTGGATAAGGTTAAATTGGTATTAATAAGGTAATGCCACTCTAAATGCAAGACAGACCCACCAGGAATTAAAACAAACAATTATTTCACTCTCGTAATATTTAGTGAAAACTTCAACCAATAAAATTCTTCGGACCGAAGGACCTTATTGGCCGACAGACCTGTCTGTTTGTCGTTCCACGGCGTACTGAAACAGCCGCTCCCAGGGACGTGCGTGCGCGGAGGCAGTAGGTTGTAAATCTGCTTGTAAATAAAGTTTCTTCAAAAAACAAAAATCGCGGATGGGAACGAGGGGGTGGGGCATTGGAGGAAGGCGGGATGATTCGAATGTGCTGAAATTCTCAAATGCAACAAAGGTAAGAGTCCTACCCCTTCCAGCTTTTCTTAAGGACTTCTTTCCTTGCATGACCTCAGCGGCTGCACTCTCCATCTCTGCGAGGGTTGTTTGGCCCCAGGTTGTCTTCCACCAGGAAGACAACCTGGGGCTTTTCTACAATGTTTATGACATTAAAAATAAAACATATATAATGTAATATAACACTAAAATATGTTAAGTTTAAGACTAAACTTAACTTGTGCTTCATGGTGGGGTAAACTGATATCGGCTTATCGTAATAAACTTGACTTTCACCAATATCATTGGCCGATATTTGTGGTAAAACCGCTGGGCACGTGCCGCGGCTTGGGGAGCAGTCGCTCCGTCGCCGTCCTCTCTCCGGCGCCGGAGGCTCAGTGTGCGGCACCGGGAGGTCCTCATCCGGTGGCGCCTCACGGCGTCACTGGTGCGGGGGCTTTCTTTCTCTTGGACCGCAGGGCGGTGTCCGTCGCCGGTGCGGAAGGCGGGCCGTTGGAGGGGACTGGGTACGCTGTCAACGGCGGCCACTCTGGACGCGTTTCGGGCCCTTCTTGCGGATCACCTCAGCTACGGCAACCGCTGGGGGAACCCTCCGTTCGCGCGGGGGGGGGCACCCTGCGGTGCGGCTGGCGCCTAGCAGCTGACTGAGAACTGGTGCAGACCAGGGGAATCCAACTGTTTAATTAAAACAAGCATCGCGAAGGCCCGTGGTGGGTGTTGACGCGATGTGATTTCTGCCCGACACTAAAAACAGGTAAAACTGAGGAGGGCTTGATAAGTTATCTTGAGTCACGCAGTGTAACTTGGTTTATAAAGTATGAGCGTAGCGTCTGTTTAAGTACTTTATTCTCATGTGCATCGGCTCTACTCATCCGTCTCATGAACAGGTAACAAGGGAATTGACAACATACGTCATACCCACAGAAGCCGTAACACATCTAATAAACGGGCTATACTGCTACCGTAAATCAATGAAAAGAGCGTTCTCTATAATGATACTTTAACAGGGCTGTTTTAGACAGGGTAAAAAGGTGCTGTTTTAAATTATCCTTGTGGTATTTTGACCAAAATATGTTACAGTAATTTCATTAAGACCCCAAGGAACCATTTCAACTTGCGGTAAAATGGGCATAATATATCTCTGTTAAATAAAGTTTAGTTAAATCAAAGATTGTTTAATAAATCTGATTCAATCTGTGCTCATTAAAAGATAAGAGTGATGAAGGGCTGAACATTTTTATATAATGATTTAATTACTTTTCTGGCACAAAAGGGTGAATGAATAACAACGAAAAGAAAATAAACAAATATCGGTATCGGCTATCGGCCAGATTGTTAATTTAAATATCGGTATCGGCCAAGAATTTCCATATCGGTGCATCCCTAATAAAATACAATATAAAATTTTTAAATAGAAAATAATGTATATATATATATAAATATATACAGCTGAGGAGAAAATAGAACAACAAAAGTGCAAATATGCAGATATGTCACGGAGAGGAGTTTAAAAGTCTTATGGCCTGGGGGATGAAACTGTCTCTGAGCCTGGTGGTGCGGGCCCGGATGCTGCGGTACCGTCAGTCAGATGGCAGCAGGCATTAATAATCCGGCTGCTCTTCTTCCTGCACCGCTGGGTGTAGAGGTCCTCTATGGATGGTAGGGCTGTCCTGGTGATGTGCTGGGCAGACTTACCAACCCTCTGTAAAGCCTTACAGTTCAGGGCGGTGCAGCTGCCATACCAGGCGGTGATGCAGCCAGTCAGGATGCTAATAATATAATAAAATCTATTGAAAGCATTCATTTCTGCTATTGTAGAAAATAATGTCTGTCAGGTCTTCGACAGGGTTAATAAAATGCATATAGCTCTCACGTGTCATCACTGACAAACATTATGATGAATGATTAGAAAAGTAGATGTTGTCAAAGACAAATGGACATTGTCATTTTCTTGTTTAAGTAAAAGCGAGTGTTGACAAAGGCCAGTATATAGCAGCTTGAAACATCCAGGCGAAACTTAATGAGTATAATGAGAAATCAGCTGAGCTCTGAGTCCAACCAGCAGCTTTCACATCAAATTCTGAGAGAGACAATGTTAAACAGGCAGGTTTTGTGGTGAGTAAGCTAAGGCTAAAAAGCCAAAACCTCAGTCAGACAAAATTGTGAAGGAACCTCATATTTATGAACCCTCACAGTTTAATGACAGCTGTGATGTTGTAGTTCCACACACTCTCAACTCAATATGTATTACATTTTCCTATCCAAATGCATACAGTGGGTCACACTGAGCCATTGAGATTTTGTACAAGTCTCTGAATAATGGTTAGCAAGACTTACACCTAATGTCTTGAGGGAAAAATATTGTTTTCACTTAAAGCCAGAATTCTACTCTTCCATCAGATAACTATGAAATGTGGCTTATCTGCTATTATATGTCTCACAGCCACAGTATCAGGGTGAGTAGTTTATAATGTTACAGTGAGTGGTTTGCAACCCCTCACTACAGTGGTCATGTATGCTGGAAGCGGATGTTGATGAAGTTAATGTACTGTAACTTCAGTGCTGAATAGAATAGTCTGTCTTAAAGTTGGTTCTTCCTTTGTCAGCAAAATGTGACACTTAGGTCTGTTTATCCTGTGAGCTCTGTGCTTCTGCAGTATGTGACTTCGCAGATAACCAACAGTGGTGCAATTAAATGTTTACGTCTGTTTTTAATGTGAAAATAATGAAATTCTGAATTTAATCATTTTTCAGAGACTTGCATCAGTTGTCATTTCACATGCCCTGTGTCTGTGTTAGGATGACCACACTTACGGCTGGAACGTACAGCAAAAGAAGACCAAGGCAGGATAGTTGCGTGTCACAGACGGGTTTATTATGGTCTCTCAGGCAACATGGCACACATCCTCCAACTCATGCAGCAACCACACGGGAAAACACTCTTCCTCCAGATAACAAAATGGCCCCTTATATAGGGTGCCTAGTTAAGGAGGGAGAAACCATTCCCCATGCTGACATGCTCTCCTTTTGACAACACTTTTCTTTTATCATTATACCCACCATTCTCCTATATACACACCCCCACACACATTTATTTACAAACATTAAGACAAGAGACTGGTGAGTACCATTACACACACACGTTACCCTTCCCAATATACTAGCACACACTATTGCACAACATATGATATTAGTCACATCTCATCTTAGCGTTCAGTTACCACAAATGCACATTAACTCTCATGTCCCTCTTTTGCAGGTGGAACCATGTGGCCATCACAGAACCTACCAGCACAGATTTAAAAAGGTATCACCCATCAATACAGATGAACTGTTTTTAAGTGTGCACATATTGTCACGGATATGGTGAGGACCCAAAAGCAGCACAGGCAGATTAGCTGGTAGACAGGTCCCGTGGTGAGCTGTGGAGCCGAGCAGGAGCGTAATCCGGAGGGAACAGGCGAAACTCGTGGTCGAAGGCAGAAGGCTGAGGTAATATCCAGGGCAGAGACGAGGCAGGCAGGTCGGCAACAGGTGATCAGTCCGGGGAAAGAACGCTGGAAAGTCAGGCATGACACAAGAACAATCTGGCACTGAAGCAGAGACAGGAGCAGGCTTTAATGCAGCCAGGGCTGTCACAGGTGTGGAGAGTTGCCCTGATGAGGAGGTGTGGCTGACTGGCAGAGTGGAGCAGAGACAGGTGAGTGGAAAAATACCAGCAGACAGGAGATGAGCAGACTGTGACACATATGCCATGTGCAAACTCTGCAAATCCCAAACTCTGCAACTGCTTACAAACGCCTGTGCAATTATGAAAGTGCATGTACCCGGTCAAAGTGCATGGTGCAATATTCCCCCATCTCAAGCTCCAGGGAACGAAGTCCTCTTCGTTACAGTCTGTTTTAGCTCGTCATTTTCCATATTCAAAGATTTTTTTTAAAATCTCAGGTGATGTCAGTTATTTCAAGGTTGCTGATTTTGCTAGGTGCTGTGTTGTACTGTTGAAGTGGTAAGGTTAAGCATATCACCTCCAGTTTGCACTTGTGAGTTATATTGTGGCTTGCATTGACATTTATGAAATTGTGTCTGGTGTACTGAATGACACAAAGAAAGAACATGGAGCTTTCTGAAGAAAAGTTGAATGTGTTTATTTATTTGGCGTGTCTTAGTTCTAATTTATGTACCTGAAGCATCGTTATGGGTTGAATATTTTTGACATTTACATGTTAATGTATTAATTTCCCATCCTTTTAAATGTTATATTACTATTCCAAAAATATCTACATAGATATAATAACCTACATGATTACTCAACCTCCCACTGGCTGTTATTTCTGGTCTATTGATTTTCTTTTCCTACAGGTATTCAGAAATCCAGGGTTTTGCATCCTTACTGCACATTCAATATGTCTCAGTGCCCAAGCCTTACAGTTGCAGTGATCTATATATTAAATCAACAATGGATTTAAAATATGAGAAAGGCTTTGCTCACAGTGCTGCACGGTGTATTGGTACTAGAAAGGTACCGCAGTACCCTTACGTTAAAAACGATACGATTTTGCATATACATTTTGGATCAGTACTTCATTAAAATAGCACACAATCAGAGTGCACTCACTGTTCCGCTCCCTGTCAGGCCGGCTGCACGCATTGACTGCAAGGGCAGGGCTGCCCAGCTCTCACACATGCAACAGGCAGCCCTCACTCACAGCGGGTGATCTCAGGGGAGACATTGCCTCATGCGCAGGAGCTCTTGCCGACCGTCCTTGGCTTGTTGAAAAAAAAGATGCCAGAAGTGAGATCTGGAAGTACTTCGGTTACGAAGCAGACTGTGAAGGAAAGCCCATCGACACACAGAGACCCGTCTGTAAAACATGCTTCAAATCCACTCAGGCAAAGGGAGGCAACACGACAAATATGGCTAAGCACCTCTCAGACAGACAACCCAACCTTTTCAGGAGTTCAAGGAACGACAGGTTAGCAAATGTGATTATAAACATGAACACCCCCAAGCTCACCCATATACAGCCTAACACGAGTAGCCTTAGCCTAGTTTGGCGACAAGCGATTTTCCCCGTAACAGAATTTTGACGATGCGTAGTACAATGATCATAATGCATTGTGGTTAACGCAGTGATTCTCAAACTGTGTGGCACGACCAGCGGTGACATAACAGGTGGGGCAGGCGACCGGATGGGGGAAATGTGAGGCGGAACTAATGTTATAGCAGAACTAATGTTTCGACGTCCGAAACTGGAACAAAAACACAACACCAGGTCTGACCTGGTAAATTGCTGCTTATTTTCCTCATTAAAGTTTAGCGGATGGTTGGTAAAGGCTCGCGCACACACAATGACCCACACTGTGATTATATTTAACACAATCTGGAGTTTGATTCACATCTTCACACTGTGATGAATGTTTTTATATTTTAATTCTCGATAATCACAGATATGATGAACTTCACATGTGTGGTTTGTGTGTTTGTCTTTGTGTGTGTGTGTATGTGTGGCCCTGGAACAGATTCAAAAATTGTTGTCCTTACAAATAAAAATTCCTTAATAAGATCAAGCTTTTATCTCTAATGCCAAGTACATGAGACATACAGACTGTATTTGCGTCTGCGAACATGTCTTTGAAAAGGTTCATACGTTGGCGACTCACAATCAAACACTAATTTAACTCCAACCTGAAGCTTTTGTTGTCAAGTTTAAATATTTGTCAACAGATGGAAAATCGTGTAATCAGCTTAAATCGTCCAGAAGATACGAGTGGTTCTGCGATAAAGTGACGACTGAAAATAAACGTCAAGAAGTTCCTGCAGCCAGGGAGACATTTACACTAGCAGTTATCATTCTGGGTATATTTGTGGGTTTTCTTCATGAGGTAAAACAAGCTAATCAAGGCAATTGTTTTTAACTCGATAAATGAAGTAGTCCCTCAATCTAACAATTATTCTTCAGATCATATTTTGGGATAATTTTCTATTTAGTTTAATAATCCTTTGTTATCAAATCTATCAATAACTGTCGCTGTAATCTACAGTATATGTTTCAACCGGTTTGACTGTGGCTCATACATGAAAGTATTAAAACAAAAGTCAAACTATGGTTTCTGTCACAAATCAGGAGCTTCTTCTTCTTCTTCGTTTGGTATGGTGGCGGTGGGCAGCCATCGTCCAGGTGAATTACCGCCACCTACTGTTTAAATCTTGATATTTAAATAAGATTTATTTAAAAAAATTTAGACCTTAAAGACAGCTTTGATGTATTTCATATCAAATGTGACTAACATTACTTTGATCTAATTGGACATCAAAGCTACATGATAGAAATGGATAAGAGAATTCTAGACTAAAGTCACAGTGAGAGGTATATATACAGTTGTAACTAAAGTTGTAACTTACCATGCATGTGTTATTGTTTATTTATTTATTGAAGTGTCTTTTTGTTATTTTATTGTGAAAATGTTATACGATTTTATTTTGAAAAGGTTCCGGTGGCATCACGGTCTCTCTCTGTTGACGGAAACTTCTAGAAAAAAAGTTATGTTTAGCGACCCTCTGAGGAAAGACAATTTCTTACGGTGTTTCTAAGTTGTTCAAAGTTTTATTAATATGTACGGTGTTACAAGGACGGTTTGAATAAACAGAACATCAGTCAAAAAAGACCATCTTTCAGAGGATCTGTTACAGAAGTAAAACCTCATCATTTCAGTCACGGTAACCTATTGTGAGGAACCCTTGGCGAAAATCTTCTTGCCTCAACAAACTTTACCTTCCCTGAATCAACCTTCTGGTGAGTTGAATATTTTCCACCTGACATTTGTTGAATTAAGCTGATTAAATATGTCATAACAAACTGTTATAACTTGAACTTGGTGGGAGTAAAAGGTTAAGAAAGTTGTGTCATTTGTAGTTTTATCTTCAAATATATTTTACTAAGCATACAGTGTGAGCTCATGTTTGATTGTGGCGAATAAATATGTCCATGGAGTCATAGGAGTAGTATTAGTACACAATATGTATTGGTCCGTAATTAATCTTTGATTGAAGCAGTAGTTTTATTTTCAAATGCCTGAGCTCAATGAAGGATCTCTTAACGTTTCTGCTACATACATGTGAACTGTCAACAGGAGAATTATTCCGTCACCATGTCTCAAAACAGTGTGATGGAGATCAGTGCAGAATACATGAACCGCTCCCCCACTACACAATACCAGGTGCTGAAGTGCCTGAGCTCTGGCTCACATGTAAACGTTTTCCAATGCACGAATGTGAGCAAACATGAAACAGTGGCTATAAACATTTTCAGTATCCTGGCACACATTAAGTGTGCAAAGCAAGACGAGGCCACCCTAAAAACCATGAAGGAGCTTCACTCAGACAATTTCAACAGCGCCATACTGTACCAATCCTTCACCCACGAGGGATGTTACTGCCTCGCGTTTGCGCAACTGGATATGGATCTGAACAAATTAATGCTGAGCATTCCGAATGAACATCTCCCACTGGAGCAGATCCATGTCATTCTGAAGCAGGTTTGTTGTTTAAACTGAAGTTCTTACACTAACTGCTTTGTCAGCTGAAAGGTCGACTTTGTCTCTAAGATTAGTTTGCTACAGTTTCAAATGTTCATTCAATCAAATCCAAGTTGTAACTCCTGTCAAAATGCATCTTCCCTCTCAAACTGCAAGTGTTTTTGTTTCAGTAGCAACTAATGAAAGATGTTTGCACTTTTAAGTCACATAATGTCCTTAAAGACTAGAAATGGAGACTTGTGGTGGATTCATGGAAACCTTCAGTTTCATATTTAGTTTGTACAATCTATTGTGCTGTGTATGTTCGTCTATCTCCAAACTATCATGTTCCTATAGTCGACTCTACGAGTTTAGAATATCGGACTAATTGTTGTTTCTGTTTCTCAGTGAACAAGTGTATTTGTTGAGGAGATGAACTCTGGAGCTCATGTTTTATTCATGATTTCAGCTGGCGACATCCTTGGAATTCCTGGAAAGTGTAGGGATCGTTCATGCAGATATTAGGCCACAAAAAATTATGATGGTGGATCACGTCATCCAACCGCTGAAAGTCAAAATCCTTGGCTTTGGCTCAGCCTGCGCCAATCCTGAGGGGCAGATAAGTGACGTCATGCAGAACTTGTTTGACAGGTAAGTAACTGACAGCACATCTGTATACCTGGGATAGCTGTGTTTGCTTTAATAAATGAAAATTGATTGTGTTTCTCTTCTTCTTTTAAGATCTCCTGAGATTCTGAGAAAGGCTCCTTTCGAAAAGGCCATCGACGTCTGGTCCAGTGTTGCCAACTTGGCGACTCACACAGCCTCAGTAACTTACTCACCTCGTCCACTGTGTGTGTGCCTCTTTGTGACACAAGCGTATCATCTAGCTCGCTAGCTAATAATGGCGCAGTCTAAACTGTATGCGCAAAAATACAGAAAGGAGTGGGAATCAAACACTGACTTCAAAAGCTGGTTGAAGGTCTTTTTTGGAGATGACACACGGGCATACTGCATGTATTGCAAGGCGGATTTCTACGCAAAACTTTCTGATATAAAAAAACACACGCAAACTCAGAAACATACTCAAAAGGCAAAGCCTTATAACAGTTCCACCCAAACCAAGCTGCCATTAATGAGCAAAAAAATTGACTCTGCAAAAAAGGCTGAAGCCACCATAGCATTAGCTATAGCTGAACACAGTTCAATGCTTGCATGTGACCACATTGGGGAAGCATGTAAAGCTGCTTTCTCAGACTCCACTGCTGCTACTCACTTTAAAATGCACAGGACAAAGTGCACGGAAATGATTAATGGCGTTCTAGCACCATACTTTCTGAAAAGGTTGGTAGCAGATGTGGGTGACCAGCGTTTCAGCCTCCTCCTCGATGAATCCACAGATATAAGTGTTTCTAAGTACCTGGGGGTTGTGATAATGTACTTTCGTGACACCAAATACACAATTGTCTCAACATTTCTTGGGTTTGTTGAGTTGGAGGAAGGAGATGCTAGATCTATAGCCCGAGCTGTTGTGGCTTTCCTGGAGAAGTGTTCTCTTAAAAAAGAGAAACTCCTGGGGATAGAGACTGACAATGCCTCTGTTATGACAGGGATTAACAATGGGGTCCATAAAGTGCTGAAGGAGGAGTATGGCCTCGAAGATCTGGTTCTTATTCGCTGTGTTTGTCACTCTCTTCAGCTTGCTGTCAGTCATGCTTCCAAAGACACCATTCCCCATAGTGTGGAGTACTTGGTGAGGGAGACTTACAACTGGTTTTCAGTGTCTCCAAAGCGCAGGGAGGCCTACAAGGCCATATATGAGACCATCAACTGTGGGGAGAAACCCTTACAAATAACCAAGGTGTGTGCCACACGTTGGCTCTCCATTGAACCAGCTGTTTCACGCATTTTGGACCAGTGGGAGGCGCTTAAACTGCATTTCGCAGTCACAAAGTCCAGTGAACACTGCTACATGGCTGAGGTTTTATACTCCATGTACAGTGATCCTCAAAACATCTTGATATCTGACTTTTTTGAAGTCAGTGCTGGGTGAGGTACAGATGGCCATCAAGGCTTTTGAGGGAGAGCAGGTAGATCCTCTTAAACTTCTTGACAGCTTGGGTAGCCTGATAAAGTCTGTGAGTAGCAGGGTTCTGAATCCACTGGCAAATATTGATGTACTCATAGAGCAAATTGATGGATACATCAGTCCCAAGCCGTACCTTGGTTACCTTTTTGAGTCAAAGGCAGCTAAGGTCCACCTTGCGCCTGAAGAGAAGAACCATGTCCGAAAGCGATGTGTAGCCTTCACCATCTCCCTCACTAATGAGTTGAGGGTGAGACTGCCGGACAACATTGAAGCATTGCAGTACATGTCAGTTTTCAATGTAGAGGAAACTCTATAGCACATAAGAACTTAGGAGAAATAGAAAAAATCACCAAGCTCCTTGGCTACTCTCCTGCAGAGTTAGACAAGATTGTCCAGCAATGGCGTGCAATCCACCTTAGAAAGTAAAATGAAACAAAGAACACAGTGGGCTTCTGGAGTGAGGTTTGGAAGTTTAGGGATGCAGCTGATATTAACCCGTTTCAGGAACTTGCCATGGCTGCTGTGTCTGTGTTGTCCCTGCCACACTCGAATGCTGAAGTCGAGAGATTATTTAGCCAGATGAGTGTGGTAAAATGCAAACTTCGAAATCGGATGTCCTTGCAGACCCTTAACTCCATCCTGTATGTCCGATATGGTCTGAGGCTGTCTGGTGAGGCTTGCTATGAGTACAAGCTGCCTGATAATGTTTTGCAGCTTTTTGGCACATCAGCGGCTTATTCATTTAAGTCAGCCACCTCAGAAAGCCTTGACCAAAATGAAGATGAACTTGTGAGCCGGCACAGAATGCGTGTGGAGGGGGGTCTGAAAACAAACAAACAATGAACCTGGATTAGGGCCAGACCACAATTTTCTCACAATGCCATTGACAGTTTTTTCTAATGTCTCTTTTTGGTCGATTAAGATTGTTATTGTTGTCAAGTTAAAACCTTAAAATCTATAAAAAATGTTCATGTTTTACTGGGACTTTGTGTAGGCTCCTAGATGGAGCATAAGGTTAGAAACTAAACCAAACTTAATAAAAAAAATTTAAAAATAATAAAATACTTAAACTTAAAAAAAACCTAAGTAACTCTGCCACAGTGTCTCTTGTGGGTCACTTTGCTGCTCCCAAGCCCGGATAAAAGAGGAGGGTTTGGACGTAGAGCTAGAAATTTCACCCCACATAAGTCTTTCGATTCAATTTGATATTCTAACATTTAACAATACAGGACAGAATTGATTTATGTAATGTGGGTCTACACCAAGCATTCAAGTCATTTGAGATGTGATGGCCTATTTCAATGTTTAGCGAGGCGGTAGGTGGTGATAGCACCCCACTTGGCGGGGAGGGCGCACGCAGGTATAGCGTTCCAAGTGGCAGGGATGGCACCGGCATCTGGCCACAAATGAAAAAATGAAAAGAACAAGAATCAACAGAAGTAAACTAATTTGTAGTTCTAAACATATTTAGTGTGTTTTTACTCACTTTTTGTCTCCCCCACAACGTTATTCCTCTCTCCTACAGCGTACATTACAATTATGCAAATTAGGCGATGACGTCATCTAGCGACTTCTAGCGACTTTTAGGACAGCCAATAGCTACTTTCCTTACTGAGGAGTTGGTAACACTGGTCTGGTCTCTAGGCTGCATTGCTGCCGAGCTGTTTATGGGCTTTCCGTTGTTCACGGCCTGGTATGATGAGTTCGTCAGTATCACACAAGCTGCACTGAAAACACTACAAACAGGCTGTAACTCTTTTTGTTCTTTTAAATACACACACTTTTTTAAATAGTGAGAGAGTTTCCAGTATAAGATCACTGACTTCTACTATTTTATTAATGAGACAAACTAGAGACACTTCTTCGATACATCTCAGTAATAGAAGTGCACCTGATCAAAAATGATGAGTTTGCAATCTTGACGTGAACTAACTCTCACAATGTTGTGGTTTCTTCTCAGGCTCAGCAAATTCTGTTAAACACTGGAATGCCGCTGCATGATCGACACTTCCTTCCGAACTGGTTCTGTCCAAAGTTCTGGATTTCAAAAAGATTCACGGTAAGAAATTAGTTCACCATCACTGGGCTGTGTTTATAGCTGCGTAATACGGTGTTATTCCTTCAGTCTGTGTTTCGTTCCCTTGTGCCATCCACTGCCTTTGGAGCAAACTATTCTTTTCAGTCGACTGATTCAATTCTCGTTTGATCAACAGCCTGGATGAATTCATAACAGCCCAACATATCTTTAACAAACAGTCTTTTTCCTCTCATCTTGTTACAGATGACTCCTCCTGAACTACGGGACCTGGAGTGCTTCTTCGACCTCCTGACAGATATGCTGCAGATGAACCCGTCTCAGAGAATTACCCCAGTCCAATTCTCGAGTCAGTTCATCAAGATGAGCCACTTCGAGGGTCCATTCAAAAAAAGCTCCTAGTAAGTGTGTGCTGAGAGGCTCTGCTTACGTTTGTGCTGATAGATATAGGCCAAATATATATGAGATATAAGGAGATTAAGGTGTTTTGCTAAGACGTTTCATTTAGTCTTCCAGTGTGAATAGGTGTCAGGATCTGATGGACGTCTGCCAGGATCAGAACTCTGACGGTGGAGGAAACAGAGACCAGGTGACCCAGACAATGTCCCGGACCAAGGACTCCTCCAGCAGCATTGCCGACCCGGCCGAGGAGGGCAGCTCTGCTGGGATGAGAGAGGAGAAGCCTTCTTTCTTGCAGACCTCCACCATCAACAACAGGTGGGTGTTTGAAATATCTACCTGTCTCCATCATTTTATATTGTAGAAGAACAGTTCTACAGTTTGGTAAATATTCTTGTGTTTTGCTCAGAGTTCAATTGGAAGAATGTCAAACCACTGCTTTCAGATCAGGAGTTAAACTATTTTCTTATCCAAATCACAGACCAGACGACTCTCAAACCAGTAAACAACTGGCAGCTACTGGAAAAGACACGAGTGGGCAAATGGGCCCAGTAAACCCCCAGAGAAAGAGAAAGAGGGATAATCCCACAGACGATGGCAACCTGTCAAAAAAGAAGAAACATGTGAGCGTCAAAGAAGAGCTGACTCTAACAAGGTCCATATCCCGAAGAAGGAAGAGGGCGCGCCAGTGTTGGAAGAAATCTGCCCAGTGAAGAAAAAGAGGGCATACAGGATAAAGAAAACGGCTGCTGAAACAAGTCCTCTGACAAACAAAGTCTGAAATGAGGAGATCGCAATGTCGATAAGTCAATTTCTGTTTTAGCTGCTCTTTTTAATTGATATTCTGAAATATGCCCTGATTAACTTTTTCCAAACAGTTGTAATGAAAATTAAAACATGAAATAAATCACTTCTCTGAAGAGTCATGATTAAACTTCTGTCGTAATCATGAAGGGAGCACGAAGCTCTTTAGAGGCTGAAAACACATTTACCTTCGTGTTTGGTTCCTGTTTATCTCCACTAAGGGGGAAATATGCTAATTTGGAAAATATATGTGCAGCACACATTCATAAAACGAGCCTCTACAACTTCCTGGTCGAGCTGGGGTAAGAGGAAGCAGCCCCCTTAGATCAGGCCAAATAGGGCAACCTCCAGACCATCAGACCTTAGAGGCGGCTTCCAGTGCAGCTCCGCGGGTCTCTTCCCCTGTCGGTGCTTCCACTTTGACAGCATTTCCAACGAGTCCACCTTCTATTTCAATTATATCTACTCTTAACATCTGGGAGCGGGAGTGTCAGCTCTACCAGGACGATGCTACACAACAAGGCAGGACAATGGCAGAGGGAGGAACCATAGGTTGAAATCACACTCAGCGATCATAGCTGCCACATAACGAAGGTCCCGTTAACTGGTTCTATAACACAACTGGGTGGCAGAGTAGAGATTTTGGTGGGAACTCAAGTTTGTGTGTGTGTGTGTGCACATGCCTGAACTGCATCCAAAGAAAAGCAAATGCAGCAGCACACAAATCTTAGCTAATGACTTGCTTTAAACAACTGTCCTCCGTTCATGACTGACACATATTTGGCTGAGATACCAGCATGAGCCTGCAGTGTGTGCGTGTGATTCTTCCCTGAGGTTAACATCAGTTAACTTTGTGAGCCTTGTTTACTGAGCCTCATTGTTTTGGAATATAATAAAATGTCGAAATAAAGTGCATTGTTTCATAGCATTGACCTTTGCTCATGGAATACAATGTAATTCATTATAGCACACTTACTTACTTAAGGGAAACAATTTAAAATGTCAGGTTTTACATTTATTTTATGCCTGGTGTACTTACACCAGGTTTTTTAGAAAAAGGTGTTATCTTCACTGAGGAAACTATCCTGATTTGCATTTGTAAAGCTCAGAACATTATCATTTGCATGGGAAAGCCTCCCCAAGGCTTAGGAGCAGGGGGGTCACCTCCCAACATTCACAGGCCTGTAAAACTGCCAGAAACTGGTAAACCCGCCTCAATTCCTGACAGTGTTCAGTGCGGCTTGCAGATTCCTGTGAACAGCCGTTAATCCAAAATTCCCAAAATTTCCTGCGACACTTAGTGACACAAACTCTTATTTTCATGCAGTGCTTGATGCAATAGGCTACATGCTGGTGGATTTTTTTAATTGTTAGTTAAGGAAAAATAATTATTCCATGAATTAAGATAAAATATGAATGTGAGAATATCAAACTCTATATGCAAGTAAATTAAGAATTGTTTATCCCACAGACAGTTACTCAGATGCCACCAGAGTCAGCAGCAACACAGAGACAGAGTTCCCTTCCATCCTTGTTTGAAAGGCTGGAAGGGAACTCAGAGAGAGGCTCTAAAGATGCGAAGAAGTTAAACAGAGCAGTGGCTGAGTTCATCTGTACTGATCAGGTGCCAACATATACAGTCGAAAAAATTGGATTGAGGAATCTTGTGTATGCGTTTGACAGGAAGTACGATATGCCAGGGTGAAAAATTTTCATGAACACTGAAATTCCACAGATATTCAATGAGACCTATCAGGTTAATAAGGCTCAACTTAACACCAACCTGGGAAATGCAGACCTGGTGTTTAGGATGTACGCCGTTGCATTCAAACCATACTGCAGATTCAATCCATGAAGCGCTGGAGGAGATGGTATGTAAGAAATGGGGATTGAACATGTCAAATATGGCTGGTATAGCTACTGACAATGCCTCAAACAACAAAAAGGCATTTGAAAATTTCACTTGGATACCCTGTTTTGGACACAATCTAAATTTGGCAGTGGGCAAGGCTTCGGATGTGGCAAATTTAGAGACTGTTCAAGAGATACTTGACCCGATAAGTGACCTAACGGATGCACTAAGTGGAGAAGAGGTACCAACACTTTCTTCTGTGGTGCCTCTGAAATGGAAGTTATTTTCCTGTCTGGAGAAGAGGGATGGAGAACGTGTCATTACAGGTGCCATGAAAGAGCAAATAAAATCATACTTTGCCTCCAGATATGAACCCACACAGCTGAACATTGTCCTTAATATAGCAACATATGTGGATCCTAGCTTCAAAGACACTTTTGTTGCAATGGAGGAAGGAGTTGAAGGAACGTCTTTGGCAAAAAAACATCATGAAGCCTCAGTACAGCCAGTGGTGCAAATATCTTGCCAGGTCCAAACAGGAGAGCAGCATCAGCAGCGAGAAGAAGGTCAACGAGGGACAAAAAAATTCTAAAAAGTCTGCTGTCAGCCATCAAATTTGAAAAGAAGGGGTCACAAGAGGCTAGTGACTGTGCCCCCTTGCTACCAGCTGACCAACTAAGAATTCTTGCAGTACAAACAAATATGAGAAATAAGTGCCACTGAAGATCCTTTGACCTGGTGGAAGATCCACACAGCCACTCTGCCAAATCTTGCTTGTTTTGCCAGAGAGTACTTGTCCATTCCTGCCACAAGCTGTGCATCAGAAAGAGCATTATCTGCAGTCCTAGGCGTTCCAGGCCTAGTGAAGAGCATGTTGACATGCTTGTTTTTTGGCAAAGAACCTTCAACTGGCAAAAGAACTGTCCAGAAAATGACAATGCACATTATCGTCATGACTATTATAATTGTTTTGTTAGAACATGTTCAGGAGCTAACTAGACCATCACAACATACATTTCAGTTAATTTATTGAGTTAGTGTTACTGTTAGTGTGTAAATAGTTTAGTTGTATTCAGTTGTAATAAGTGCATAAACAAGTGCAATAGTTGCAAGTTGCAACAAGTGTGATTATTAACAATTCAAAATTCTGCCAGACAGTGGCTGTCTCATCGTTCGCCATAGTGTAATGGCATGTGTGTATTGGTCCAAAGGTATATGGTGGCATGTTTTTCAATAAATGGGAGAAATTGCCCTTTAATTATGTGTCAATCTCTAATGTACCCCACCCTCATAGCTTCAGTTTTTTTTTCACCTCAAACACACATCTGTAAAATTATGTTACTCATACTTATGGAAATAACTATGTAGTCATATAGTCGGATACGGAAAATAGGCCTACATAGCGATGTATAATCAATGCTATGATGTCACCATGTAGTTTTCATTAATATCTTGCTGTAGGCTAATACTAATATAAATGCCATTTTGTAAGTGTTCAAAAAGCTGGTAAAAAAGGGAACCTTAAGCTCTTTCTGCTGGATGTACATGAAAAGCGTGTACATTTAATGTAAAGGGCAACAGAATTCCTGTGTTGTTGTTAGTTGATTAATTATGTAGTGTCACCATAGACTGAACATGAAGATGGACGACACATCTCCACCTCCCACCTATTCAGAAATGAAGCCAAAATAACCTGGATAAAAACGAGGCAATCTTGCTCATTTGGTATGGAACCACTGTAGCAACCTCCTGCCGATTAAGTGCACTTGACCAATTAAAAGTCAGTCTCAGCTCAAATAATACAAACGTGCACCATAAATGAGCACTTGAACATACAAGCGTGTAGTAATTTACACACATTGACAGAAACAATATTTGAAAAACAATTTGTGTCTACTTTGACTTACTAGTTTGGTCCATTGTCCCATCCACTAACATGGAGGGGACAGGATTTATTAAAAATGTACTGCAGCCAACCCCCAGGTGGATACTGAGAATCATTGGCTTCACTTCTAGGGAGCTGTCATGTCGTCCATCTTTATAGAGTGTAAGCGTCTCAGTAAATTGGGACTACTTCAGATGTTGTCGTAACAAAGAGGTTGTGAGGTAAAGTGCCAGCAAGCCTGTGCTCAGCTAATATTTTGCAAACCGTACTATATATAAATAAACATAAATACAGGCCATTTACATCCGAAGACGTTGCACAGACGCGATAGATGGTTAGTCAAGCTGTCTTGAACAACACAAATTATTGTGTATATGTGTTAAACAAGGAAGACACAACAGACAGCTCGACAAACTTGTTTTAATTATTTAAACAAAGCTTGATAAACCATGGCCATAAGAAATTTAATTTTAGCTTTTTACCAGACGACACATTTGCCATTAAACAGCTGATTTTGTACAGTCACAAGTTCTAGACCCTTCATCTTGAGCTTAGTTTATTTGCCAGACTCTCAGACAGCCTCCACCACAGGACCAGCCGCATGACAGAAATAATACCTCTCTGTGTCTTTTCAAGCATTCACAATTACTAAGTCCCTGCTGTGTGTATGTGTGAGTGTGTATAAAGGTATTGTAATTCTGTTCCGACTCTCCAATCTCGTCTCATGAATATACAGCTGGCAGAGAAAGCACACACTGATAATGCCCTCCATCCATTATGCATGTGTTTGTGAGTCTGCATCCAGGACTGTGTGGTTACATGTGAGTCTTTAGTGTACATATTTAAACACATACAGATCAGTGGTGTATTTTCATGGTAATAGATCTGTTCCATGGCTGTCAGACATAACATCTTAACAGATTTCCCCTTACAAATAACATGCTTTAATTGGCCTTTTTGTGTTTGACTTGTAATTTGTCAGTAACAGATTCTCACAAGGCTGGCAATTCTGTTGTTGGTGTAGCCTGGATGCCAGACGAACTTAGCCCCGCCCACAACATTTGAGGTCGGGAAGTTCGGTCTGGAGTCGCTCCGTTGGGGAGAAATTATAGCCTGACGTTGTCAGAATCACAATTCTAGTCAGAATGTGAGTCTGAGACTGCTCCATTGGGCTGTGATTATGGGGCGTGTTTCAACTGACCAGGAAATAAAATTCCTCTTCGGAGAAAAGAATGCCTCTTGTCTCAATTGGATAGACCTACAACCAATCAGAGCAACGTAGTATGTGACGTATGTTAAGCAACACATTGTGAGTTATTTACTAACGCCGGGTTCACACCGGACGCTGAAGTGATGGCGAAGCGACGCTTCAGCGCAGCGCCAAGCCTTAAATAACAGCTGGCTCCCATCCACTCCCATGTTAAAACTTTGTGCTGGTCACACCTGAGGCTGAAACGCTGCGCTGCGCCAAGGCTGCCTCGCTCCGTACAGCGATGGTTTCGGCGTCGAGTCTATTTGTTGCGCTTGACGCGAGTGTATCGCACCAGGAAACACACTGAAAAACGATTTTAAACGATATTGATGACATATTTTATATGATATAAATGATCAAATATGCATCCCATACTTTGAAGTCCCCTTCTGTTGTCCTGGAGTTTTAATTTGACCAATGAGATTATTAAATGTCCCCCTCTGCCCATCCACTACAGCCACACAAGCAGTGATACAGATAAAAAGAGAGAGAGAGGGGGGACTACGTATTCTCCACATAGGCTTCAGTGAAGAATACGTAATTTACCCCCGACACCCGACATTTAACGGAGCAAACAGCGAAGTTCTTCAACATGGATGACATTAAATTAATAATTGAAGTGGAGAAGTACAGTGAGTTGTATGATCCTCGTATAAAGACAACACCAAGAAAAACAAATGTTGGGACGCTGTTGCTTAATGTTGGAGCAACAAGTAAATATATGCTTTTAATCTACTGGATCAACGGGTGATGTTATTAGTGCTGCCCGGCGGTTCAGCTTCGCTTCAGTGTCCGGTGTGAACAGCCAAGCGCCGCCGCGATAGGGATTAGCGTGGTGCTTTGGCGTCGCCTCCACGTTCTCTGTTCCTCTTTCAAAATGAATGCGCTGTCAATGTCTTCTAAAACAGACTCAATGGCAGCATCTACACATCTCAGCTCGCCAAGGCCACTTTGATGACGTGGTTGATTACGTTACCGTTGATCATCTGTCCATCATCGTATAAAGCCCGCCCTGACAATCTGATTGGTCCGGATGATTTCGAACCGGGCATAATTTCTCCCAAACGGAGCAACTCCAGACCAAACTTCCCGACCTCAAATGTTGTGGGCGGGGCTAAGTTCGTCTGGCATAAGTTCGTCTGGCATCCAGGCTAGAGAAATTATGCCCGGCTTGAAATCGACCGGTCCAATCAGATTGTCAGGGCGGGCTTTATACGATGATGGACAGATGATCAACAGTAACGTAATCAACCATGTCATCAAAGTACACTTGGGTTGAATTGGTTTTCAACCAACATGCCTGCCGCGTTGTGACTCCCCTCGCATAACTACCTGCAGTTTAAGGAGTGGACCATGTTAAAAGACGCACAAGATCCCTCGCTTGCGGACCAGTGCAATAAGACACCTGCCGTACAACGACCGGACGCGGGCTGTGCGACATTTGTCAAAAACTATAGATTAACATCCCTCGCCAGCGGAACGAGGTAAGGAAGCTGGTCCCATTTACTTTGCTGCAGGTAGTGCGGAACAGGAGTCGCTATGTCACGTCGACGCATCAGACTTGTCTCGTGGTGATTTGTTTGTTTATTGTATTTTAACGTTTGTGTTTGGTTTTATGGATTAAGTACAATATTGTGTACTTAATGTCATTCCAGTTTTACGGTGTATTTACGGCTACGATGAAGTGAACAATAAAGAGCCGTGTGACATCAGTAGAGAAACTATGCGCCATGTTTGGGGAAGGGGGGGGGAAACATTTACTGTTTCTCTCAAAAATGCTGATCGTGTTGGTAAGATCTCCATGTATCCTTAAATTATTTTTACAACACTGGCAAAAATCGTTTTTACTGATCTTCTTCTACTTCTTCTAGCATGCATGCAGTTGAGCTCTGTGAACAACAACTATGCGTCGCTTTACATACATCACATACTACGTTGCACTGATTGGTTGTAGGTCTATCCAATTGAGTGAAGAGGCATTTTTTTTTCTGGTTCGGTTGAAACACGCCCCATAATCACAGCCCAATGGAGCGGTATCAGACTCACATTCTGACTAGAATTGTGAGTATGACAACGTCAGGCTATCGTTGGTGGTTTTATTGATCTAAAACAAAACGTAACAATGACACTGGAAATCATATCCACACCTTCAGTATTTCAACAGTCCACTGACCACTAATTAATGTTACTGTCACAATTTATACTTCCACAGCGATACTAGGGCTGCAAACAAATTGCTAGCTCATTGAGATTATTGAATAACTATTGAGTGTTGGCCAGTTAGGGTAAAAAAAATCTGAAAGACCACATTATCACTCTTTATAAATTGTTTTGACAGAGGCTTTATTAACCTCAACACTAAAATCACATTTTGACAATTTATGGTCATTTTGTTCCACAGTGGAAAATGTATACAACTTAATTTAATTTTATAAAAAGTCATCAACCTACTAATTTCAAAAACATGTCTGTATGTTCAATGCATATCTCACCAATTGATTGTCTTATCGGCTTCACACTTGGCATGTGCAGTGTTGAATTTTGTGCAATTTGGATATATGCGATACTTTTCACATAAATACATATTGAATAGACATGTGACCGGTGGCTTTGTTTTGCCCAATAGATTGTTTAGAAAAGATCTGCAGACAACGTCCAACACACAAACAATCAAAAGTGATAGTATATAGTGTCGAACTGTTTGAGTCACAGAATTCTGAAGTAGCTCCAAAGCATTAACGCAGGACAAGAGAACAGCACCTGTACGAACAGGCAGTTTTAGGAATAAAGTGTGCAATTGATGGACTACTATCTAAATAGAACAATGTTTGCTCAGAATGATCTTTTCAAATCTCTATTAGTGTCCATTCACTAATGAAGATAACTTATTGTTACAAATCAAAAGTGTGCTGGGCTTCTTTGGCTCCAAAATTGCATCACCACCATCTCTCCTCCCACAAGGAACATGGTGAATCATCAAAATACCAAACAGGAGCAGCTGAGGAAATAATCTCAGCTGGCCCCAAGAAAATACCTGTGTTCTGATGCAACGCTACGATCCACTGTGTTCCCTGCACCAACACAAAAATAGAGTGCGAGGGCCCAGGTGGTTGTGCTTCCTGTTTATAACGCTTTTACTGGTAGAGACTTATTCTTTACATTCATTCTACATACTTAATAAATTTGGGAAATGTAGACACCTCAAGTGAACTATAGAAAACTAGAACGACCTTGACGGATCATTTATTTATGTGACTTATGTTATAAAATTTGGCACTAGAAGTAGTTTAGCTTTGTTTTAGATTATTTCACACATAAATACAAGATAGATTTGTATAAAAGAGAGCATTAGATATGTTGGTATTACAGAAATAATACAAAGGGAAGAATATAAGAAGAATATATTCAAATTTATTACAATACAAATGATCATAGGAATAGACATATATTATTTTGGGGTTTATTTCGTTTCAGAATACCTGTGAAGACTGCACTGGAAGAAATTGCATATTGCTCAGTCAAACACACACACACACACACACACACACACACACACACACACACACACACACACACACACACACACACACACACACACACACACACCAGCCTTCCCTCAATCTGCATTTTCACTTTCCTTCCTATCCTTCACCTTTCCCTCTCCTCCTCTCCCCTCAGCGACTTTTTCTACTCTCAATTCTCTCTCTCCTTCGCGCTCTATCCCCTGACTCTCTTCCTGTCCTTATTTCTCTGGTTTGTTTTCCTTTTGATTTATGACTACCAGCCATGCTCATATTGTCTTGAGGCAGAAAGAAAGGATAGTATTTCATCTGAGGGTTTGGAGGTTGTACAAAGAGACAAACACACGGAAAAACACACATTGTTCTCATACGCATCATGCCACTACAAATTCAAACATGAATTAGTAAATGTACTCACTTATGGATAACTAGCAATGAGTTTCTATTTCAAATTGGCTGATAAATAATTGCTTTCAAACTTACAAATATGCAAATTAATATTGCATGAATCATACACTACACCCACACAACCATATAATAACACCACTTAAAAAAAAAAAGTCTTACCAGAAACAAATGAACAAATGGGTCACTGTGTAGGGTAAAAACTCGTTTGATTCATTGTGAAACTAGTTTGTCAGAGTATGTTGGTTAGGTTGTAGCTGAGAGTCCTTCACACAGCAGAAATAAAGTGGCCACATGTTCATTTTGTTCAGATGAGTTTGTTCATGTTTTTAACACTGACAACTACTGACAACAACTCAGATCCCTCAGGTCGGATTTTAATACCGGGTCTGAATGGGTTCTTTGCTACGCTGCACCATGGCGCAAAAAGCAACAACCTCTAAAGCCACTTTATAAGTACTTATCTGTGTTAGAGGTAAATGGCTTTCCATATACATGTTTTGTGCTGTTCTCTTTTCTTTTGTATTTTAAATTCGTCACTGAAAGCCCTTTGCATCGCGTCCACGTATGAATTGTTCTAAATACATCAAATTAACTTAAACCACATCTGTGCTTCTCTCTTCAGATTAACCTTTACTCCTTTCACCTTATTTGTATTCCATCTTGCCTGACATGTTTGCACACAGTACAGGTATATCCCTACCGATCTTTTATGCGCGACGTACTGTAGCACTTTGCACTGCTGAGATACAAGCAGGATTATTTTACCTTCTGTTTCACACACCTTAACTTTTTTTTATATATTTTTTTTGGAGCGTTGCTTATTTTAGCTGACAGAAATATAGATGTAAATACGGGGAATATCCAAACTATGAATATGGAAATGAAGAAGCTTCCTGACATGTGCCATTATTATCATGCAGGCATGGTGGCCACCTGGCAGAGAACTTCGACTGATTTGACACTTGAATGGCAGATAAGGTTTTTAAAACTTCTCTGTAAACAGGGAGGTGCTGAGGGATGATCCTTCGCATTAACTACCAACCAGTCCCTTCTTATCTGCACTGTGTGGGTGAGTTTCATCATAAAACATAAAACAGTTTCCAAACTGAAGCTAATATTAAGTGAGTTCTGCTGCACTGCATCTGCTGGATATGTAATGCAGGAAAAATAAATTTGACACAGCATGTAAAGCTTCATCTTTGCAGTTATCCAGTTAACTGTAAACTGAAGATGAAAAGTTTTTAACCATTCTCCTGATGAAAATAACATGCGTGTACCCCAATTGCATTTGTTTTCGCTACATTTCTGAAAGGACTTGCTTCTACAACTGTGTGCAGGCGACACTTTTCCTTATCAGTGGTGCCAGCATCGCAACAGTTTGTAGACACGCAGCTCAGTTACAAAGGCTACTGTGATTTGACTGCAGCAAGATATCTGATTAAAAGAGGAAGGAGAAAAATGTATAACGCATAGTCACTGCAGCAAAGAAAAAAATATATTTTGAGAATCCTATAAAAGGAATATAGCAAGTTATGCAAAATGTCTAAACATTCTACCCTTCAAAACGTTATGTATAAAAAAAGCCATGAAAATTGCACACACTGATTGAATTCAGTTTAAAAATATGAAAAACACTGATTATAAAAAGCCAAATCCAGTTGATCACACTTACAATTTAAAAGGTCCAACTAGTTCACAGATATACAAACGTTTTAAATGTTTTAAATATCATGTCACATGTTAGCCTGGACGCCATAAGAACTTAGCCCCGCCCACAACATTTGAAGTCGGGAAGTTCGGTCTGGAGTCGCTCTGTTGGGGAGAAATTATGCCCGACCGGGCCAATCAGATTGTCAGGGCGGGCTTTATACGATGATGGACAGGTGATCAACGGTAACGTAATCAACCACGTCATCAAAGTGCCCTTGGGTTGAATTCGTTTTCAACAAACATGCCTGCCGCTGGAGAGCTGAGATGTGTAGATGCTGCCATTGAGTCTGTTTTAGAAGACATCGACAGCGCATTCATTTTGAAAGAGGAACAGAGAACGTGGAGGCGACGCCAAAGCACCGGCTAATCCCTATCGCCCCGGCGCTTGGCTGTTCACAACGGACACTGAAGCGACGCTGAACCGCCGGCCAGCGCTAATAATATCACCTGTTGATCCAGTAGATTAAAAGCATATACTTACCTGTTTCCTGGTGCGATACACTCGCGTCAAGCGAAAAAAATAAGCCTTGGCGCAGCGCGGTGCTTCAGCCTCCGTTGTGACCAGCACAAAGGTTTAACATGGGAGTGGATGGGAGCCAGCTGTTATTTAAGGCTTGGCGCTGCGCTGAAGCATCGCTTCGGCATCGCTTCAGCGTTTGGTGTGAACCCGGCGTTAGTAAATAACTCACAATGCGTTGCTTAACATACGTCACATACTACGTTGCTCTGATTGGTTGTAGGTCTATCCAATTGANATGTAGATCTATCCAATTGAGCGTAGAGGAATTTTATTTCCTGGTCAGTTGAAACACGCCCCATAATCACAGCCCAATGGAGCGGTCTCAGACTCACATTCTGACTAGAATTGTGAGTCTGACAACGTCATGCTAGTCGCATGTGTTTTCCAGCTGGACTTCCTGTCTTTGTCCCGTTTCCCACCTTTGTGATTGTCTGTACCAGTCCTTATGTGTTCCACACAGCAAAATCTGCAGTGTTGTTTTTTCATTGTTAATATTTTTGAGTTGGTGGATGCTGATTTTGGAGTTGTTTTAACACCTGTAGTGATCAAAAAGCTCTGCGAGCGTTGTCAATCAAGCGAATTAAATGTTAACACCTGTGACTAAGTTAGATTCACTTCAGTTGGAGTTGATCACAACATCCGGTTTGGACGCGTGCGCCTTTTTCATTTACGTCGGTTGATGACAGGAGAAGATGGCAAAGAGACATTCCTACATTCTTGTATTTGTAACAACTAATTGACACCACCTACGTCTAACAAAATAGTTGAAACTTGAATATGCTACAAAGTTCAACTCTGCCATAAAGATTGTCATTAGGATGCAAAATGACATCAAATGAGTGAAAATGCTCTGTCTTGCAGTCGAAATGAGTTCGGTCAATAGGGTACTACACATGAATTAGAAAATGGCCAACCTACTTTACAGTGATTGTCCTTTTAATACTGTTGCCACATTTTTTGTAAAATCAATTAAGACTTTTGTAATGATGTTTTGTAAATATCTTAACAGGAGCACTTCTATGATGCGGAGAAAGGCACTGGATATTTAGCATGGCGCCTTAAGACTATGTCCAGGAATACGGTAAAAAGACCAGCCAAGACAGCTACAGTGGCTCAAGAACAAGGACCAAAGCAGCGAAGATTGGCAGCAGCTTTGGCTGAGCAGCTCGATGGAGATGCCTGCAGAGAAGCCATATCATTTCTCACTCACTCACTCTCAGGATGAAGCAAGTGTGTTTCAGAAGATGAAGATGACCTTTCAATATCGCCAAAACCTAGTGCATGACCCACAGAGAACCACAGATGTCTTTAAAACATGTCCACGGTTTTTAATTGTCAAAGGACTGGTGAGTTGTCCATTTAATTTATTTACACTTCATTGTTTTGTTGCTTGAATGTACAATACTCTCACCTTTTTGAATTTTGTGTATTTATATGCTTAAATGATCAACAGCTTAATCAATACTTCCTTCTACTGTTTGGAGCTGAAACAGCCTCCAAGATGCTTGAGAAGTGGGACACAACTTTCAGGTCCAAGGTTATCAATGGGGCCACACACCTGACTCAGTCAATTGAGCTGAGCCAACTTCTAAAAGCTGCTGAGAAACTGACAGAGACCGATGACACCAGTAAACTAATCAACATGATTGATTTTTATTCCTAACAGCAAGTGCTGGTTACTTTGTTCATTCTAAGTTGATACTAATGGCTTGTTTCACCTCATTTTCCTCCTGATAGCTTGGGACAGTGACAAAGTGCAGCTGGTAACCAGAACGATCGTGCATTTTGTGATAAAAGCATGAAATTTGGTACACTTATAGCCAAAGGCATTCTCAAAAGATTTGGATATGGAGCCACCATGAATTTTCAAAATGGCGCCCATGGCAGCCATCTTTCAAAATGGCTGTCAGTAACAACTGTTCACTTATGAATGATGGATATAATATGATGTTTCAGGCTTATTTACCATACATAGTACTTGGTAAATGTCTTTTGGATAATCTAAATTTGTCATTAAATATTCAAGATGGCTGACATCTTCAAGATTGCAGCCATCACTTTTATGACTGTCTGATATGGGTGATCTCGGTGTCAAACCAGTATTATTTTTTATTTCCTTTTCTTTGTGCAGAATTCAAATTTGGAACTTTACAATTGGCCAGAAGCTTCCTTCTAACTCAGAAATGGTGACCACAATAGTCACACTTGGTGACCACTGGTCACCTACAACAAGATGGCAGCCATATTTCTGAAATTAAATCTATAATTT
>CM028869.1:3606538-3637286 GCA_016801935.1 Platichthys stellatus
GCTTTCATTTTAAATTTTCAATGAAAATGTTCCACTATCCAAAAGACATTTACCAAGTAGTATGAATGGTAAATAAGTCTGAAATATCATATTAAATCCATCATTCATAAGAAAACAGTTGTTGCTGGCGGACATTTTGAAAAATGGCTGCCATGGGCGCCATGTTGAAAATTCATGATGGCTCCACATCCAAATCTTTTGAGAATGCCTATACGTGTATCAAATTTCATGCTTTTATCACAAAATGCACAATTCCTTTATATTTTGGAACTAACCTCTTGTACTAACATGGCTTCTCTGCTGCTGCTCCTCCATGTCCTGCCACCCACAGCTGGACGGAAGAGGACCAAGATAAGCCCCAGTGATGCAGTGGACAAAATGTTGCACTTTCGAAAGGTATGCATGTCTTTTTATTTTTTTTTATCCAGTTAGCCAGTTTTTTATATGTATAAACGCAATTTCAAATTACTTGGAAAGGCATAGTCAAACAAAAGGACTAAACTGAACGTCTTCACGTGGGTAAAATTCCTCAACAGCGAGGACTTCTTTGAGACACACACACACACAAACTCAAGTTTTCTGGTGTACAGACCCAAGTGAGCAGGCAAAAACTTGACAGTGTAAGATGTTGTATCTTTCTGTTTTCACTGATGCTGCAGCTTGGATGAACACCTTTGGAGAAGAGATGGTAGACAACCATACATCCTTGCTGTTGGTCGAACCAGGAACAGGATTGACACTTTCTACATTGTTGTGGACAAACAGCTCATCCCCTGCCAGTACCTGTAGACCCAACTGCCTCCTCTTTTTTTTTTCTTGCTGCTTTTCAAACTATCATGAATCAAATGGATCAGATGAATCAAACCAACACAATCCTATCATGGCTAGATGTGATGGTTCTGGGCTCCTATGCAGACCCTATTCTGCCTAACAACCTCAATGCCTGGCTCCAAAGTTATTATAACAGTCATCCTATCCTCCACTGCTTTAACAGTCACATAATGAAAACTAAAACTACTAACTACAAGTTGGTCATGAATGTGTTTGGACTGTTTAATGTTCCACAGTTTCAATCAATGAGTTGGATGAAATGCTCCTCGTCTGCAAGCCAATGCACATGACTGTTAATATTCCTTGACCTGAAAAACCTCAAGCAGTGTTTCCCGCAGGTTTACAGCTTTGAGGGGGGGAGCGGCAGCGTAGGACACAGACACAAAAACTTAAAGGGATCATGTGTTATTTTTAATGACAGCAGTGAATCTAACATCTGAACAATTTTTCAACTGTACATTGAACTAGACATGAACGGTATTATCCACAAAGTGTGCAGCTTTTGTCACTGCAGTGTATTTTTCTGGGCTTCTGGAAGAACATTTTCCAACATTTCTTGGTATGGGAAGTCAGAAAGGTCTGGCCCATTTATTGAGATCCCCATGCAGGCTGCAAGATGATCTCCTTGCAGCCTATTGAGGATGTTTGTCTTGAACTGCAAATACATTAACTGTTAGGCTTTCAAAAGTGATAGCTAATAGCTTAAAGCAGCAATCTAAATTGTGAAAAGTATTTATTACCCTGTTCATGGTTGATAAGTCCCTCTCACAGTTTACAGTGCTGACCTAGACCGTTAGGGCATTTGAAGCCAGTAGGCTCATAGTTGGGTACAGGACACCAAACTCCTCATATTTTGAGAACAGATCAGACAGTATGGCCAGCTGTAGTGTTCATGATAATGTCACATTTTCTCAAGTTTGAGCCAAGTTGATGTCCACCAGAATCTTTTATGCCCTTTATTAAGGCCAGGGTGACAGGGACCTGGGAAAATAAGCATATTGACTCATGTGAAAAGATTAATTGTGGTGCCCTACGTTTGTGCAAAATAAACATGAAGACAAAACATAGCAGTTGAGCTGAGTGATTTGAGTTACCTGCTCTTTGATTGCCAGGAACATGACATCCTCCTTTGGAAGAGCTTAGAGAGGCGTGCCAGGTGAGGGAGCACATCAGCTTGCAGGTGAAGGGTGGCAATGAAGCAATAGATGGCAAGGAATAAATACAGTCTCTTAGCAGTAGGATATTTGCGGGTCTCTACTTCCTCTGACAAGGCACTCAGTACAGTAGTTATATTTCTGAGGAGGTTTTTCAGTGCTTCACGTGGGGAGAGCCATTGTGTGTCCTTTACTTGCTAGTCAATGAAAGAAAAAACAGCTGGTTTCAAAAAGTATATATAAATGCAGTCAAGTATGCACATGTCAATTTATTTGAGGCATTACTTTTTTACCTTCACTTCAGCTCACACACAGCGAGAACTTCAGAGAAGCAGAGCGGTTTGCACTGTTTCTGAAGTACAGGTGCAGTTGTTCCAAGTGGTCTCTGAATGTAGCCATGTAAGGCACCTCTTCGCATGCATCCTTACAGGCTAGAGCTAGCCTATGTGCAGCACAGTGGACACTTAAGAGCCATGGACATTCCACTGATAGCTGTTTTGCAACTCCATTTTGTCTTCCTATTGAATACATTTCTTTATTAATTGAATGAGAAACTAAATATCTAAAACAGTTTAATTATGTACAAAAAACAAGGTATGGCACATGTCATTACAGCAGCACCATCAGTTCCAAGCCCTTCGTGTGAATAATATTCTTTAATGCTGCCACAATTGAATCTGCATTCCTATCAGTCAGGCAAATAAGATCCAGGAATTGGCAGTAGACCTTCCCCTCGTTGTCCAAGTTTATAATAATGTACATATGATACTGTTTATACATACGTTTGCACACACCAACAGACTTTTGCGAATTCTTTCCGGGACATTGCCTTATTTCCCTTTTCCGAGATCTGGATCTCAGTGATCAATTTTTCTTCTGCTCTCGACGGGCTGGAACAAAGCACATTATGGCACTCCATGCACACATCCTTAAAAACATGCCGTACATCCGGGAGTATTTAGTATTGGCAAATAATGTCAGCCTTTCAAAGCCACAATTGGGTCTTTCAAACAGAGGCTTGGCCTTTGTCCCAATGATTGATATTTTTTTATTTGACCTTTATTTAACCAGGAAAGTCCCATTGAGATTAAAAACCTCTTTTCCGAGGGAGTCCTGGCCAAGAGGCAGCAACAAATAACATATGTACACTCACAATATTACACTCACAACATATAAACAGAAATTAAAATGATAAAAAACAGTTACAAGTAAATTAAAATTCATAAAAAACATCTACAAGTAAAAGAAGTGGTCTGAAATGCTCTCATCGTAGATGTAAAAGCATTCAAAGAAATCATTTCGGTTAATTTAAAATCTTTTTGCAGCCAGTTCCATGTGGTGGGAGCAGAGTGGACGAATGCCCTTTTTCCTGATTCAGTGCGGGCCAATGGAACTAACAAAAGCATCTGATTGTTTGAGCGCAGACTATAAGAAGCAACACTTTTCTGTGTGATTAAATTACAAATATATGATGGCAGTAGCCCAAGCATGGCCTTATAAATAAAAGTGCACCAATGTCCCAGCCTCCTGGTGGACAAAGAGGGCCAACCCACTCGAGAATACAATTCACAGTGATGGGTCAGGGCTCTACAGTTAGTGATAAACCTCAGAGAAGCATGGTAAACAGCATCAATCTTACATAGACATTTAGCTGAGGCATTCATATAAATCAAATCTCCATAATCTAAACTGGATAAAAACGTTGCAGTGACAAGCCGCTTTTTCACCTCAAAAGAGAAACAAAATTTGTGCCTGAAGAAGAAGCCCAATTTAAGTTTCAATTTCTTCACAAGATTGTCAATGTGGGGTTTGAAGGAAAGGGAATCATCAATCAAGACACCAAGATATTTATAGATATGAACCACCTCTATGACATTTCCCTCAAGAGTGGACACTGTGGGGACAGATTGAGGTACTTTCTTAGAGTTTGAAAACAACATTTGTTTAGTTTTTTCAGTGTTGAGGACTAATTTTAGTTGCAGGAGTGTGTGCTGGACTGCATCAAAAGCTTTCTGCAGAGATTCAACAGCTCTAGCAGAAGTTGATCCAAAACAGTAAATAATTGTGTCATCTGCATAAAAATGCATGTTAGCATCTGACACGTTTTTTCCCAAATCATTAATGTACATAATGAACAAGAGGGGTCCTAATATTGAACCCTGTGGCACGCCCTTGTGGACACTCACAAATTCAGAACACAGACCATCATATTTAATACACTGAGTCCTGTCACTCAAATAATCTGTGAACCAGGAAACTACATGATTTGACAAACCCAAGCAAAAAAGCCTATGCTTTAAAACAGCATGGTCCACAGTGTCAAAAGCCTTTGACAGATCAATAAAAAGTGAAGCACAGTGCTGCTTCTTATCAAGAGCAACTAATATATCATTGATCACTTTTGTAGCTGCAGTGATGGTACTGTGTTTTTTCCTGAAGCCTGATTGCAGTTTTGAGAGAAGATCATTCAATGTTAGAAACTCTTTTAACTGATCACACACAAGAGATTCAAGAATTTTTGACAAGGCACCATCATTAAAAAGGACAAAAAACTAAAATAGAGCCACAATAATGGTCCAACAAAGGTATAATTTGAGACCTCAGAAAAACACAATACTCCTCTAGTCAAAAAACTTCATATTACAAGGACCACAATCACTTAAAGGAGCAGGCCTCCAATACAATTTGTCTTTGACCGATATAGAACAAAAGAAAATGGAGAGTAGATGGATCTTCATCCTAAACACGAATGAACCAATTGGCCTGAATGTTAAAATAAATTCAGGAATATTTCATGACTCCTACACAACATGGGGCATTTAATTAGAATGAAGATAATATTCAGCACCCAGGAAACCCAATTCATAGTGTACACTGGGTTTAGAATATATAATAAATATTTTGTAAACCAGATTCTCCAAATAACACTAATAAAAAAAAGTAAATACACACACACATATATATATATATATATATATATATATATATATTGATTTCAACAAGAAATGAACTAAAATTTGTTACTATTGAAAAAAAGACAATTCTTGGATGTTACGAATTAGTAATGAAAACATGATGGATCACAAAAATAATACATGGAGGTAGACAATTCAAATAAACACTAAGGAAATAAATGTCGAGTTTGATATGGAACCTAAAACAATCAGATATCTATACGAAATTCGCTTAAAATCATAAGTAACGGTTCAGTTATATAAAAAGAAAATTCGTAGACGTCACAAAGTGATTCATTACAAAAACAATACATGGATGTAGACAACTCAAATTGATAACAAGTAATTTGATATGTATGTTAAAATCAATCACAGTTTATCGATACGAAATTCGTTTGAAGTCACAAGTCACAATTTTATTTTTAATAGAATATAAATAAATATTTCACATAAGTCCAATAAGATATAATATATTCTTTGATACACCGTATCATGAAGGATAATTTATATAAGTTGATTTTATTCACAGTTATAGAATAAAAGGATCACAGTGGAATAGACAAGGGGGCGGAGTCTGTGAGAGGCAGCCTATAAATAGAGGAGCCCTCAGTCTCCTCACTCACTCTTAATCTGAACATTGTATTAGAAGGACCGCACAGATCAGTTTTTCCTATGCTTAATAAGACCTGAAGAAGACACAAGAGGGTTGAAATGTCATCAGGAGGCACACAACACATAGATACAGCCACGTGTTTTAAGTTTAAGATTTTACTTTCAGTTTTTTTTTTTTTTTATTATGTTATTTAATTTCGTGCTAAAAACAATGGTTCCAAGTTGCATTCTACGTTTTTTCAAGTATTCTCCTCATAACCACTGAGTTTTTTCCTGCAATGCAGGCACTGCCATCAGTTGTGATACGGACGCACATGTCCCAGCTTGCCGAGTTCACATCGTATGCAGAAGCTCCGCACTGATCCCTAGCGCGCAGGCGCTTGGCTGTTCACACTGGACGCTGAACCGCTGTGCAGCGCTAATAATATCGCATACTTTTGCTGTTATCAGATTTCAGTAAAACGGCATTTAATAATTTTTTCCACCATATACTTGTTGCTCCTACATACACACAGCGCAAGGCACTCCGGTGTGAACACACAAAGGTTTAACAGAGGGGTGGATGGGAGGCGCTTTTCATGACCGTAGTAACCCTTCTTCAAATATGAATCCAATCCATGTCGCTCATGTATCTTCTGAGGCTGGGACGTTATGAAAAGATCTGTGTGGATCTGTGCAGCCGACCACAGCGCATCTTGAGTGCCTAATATGCTTCATTTTGCTAGTTAGTTAGTCCAGGTGTATTCGAGGTTTGCAAAAACGAAGTGAAATGCTTTGGCAAATATATCTATAATGAGTGTAGGGGAGGGGGGGGGAGCGGGCCAAGGCCCTGTAAGAGTGACTTCCATTTTAGCTCAGGCTAAGGAGCTTGGCTACCCCATAGTCTATGGGCTACCCGCCGTTCCTTTTCCACATGGAGCTGTGCCATCATTGTTATCATAAGCCACTCTTTCCATAGGTTTACAAACTGCAGTTACGAGGTGAGTGCTTCAGAGCAAGGCATACATGTGACCCTCTGTTTCATCTTTTTCACGATGAAGTCTGTGATGTAAGAGATGGCTGCCTCCTTGTACTCAGACATATTGTCAACATCTGGAAGGTGAGAGAACACATAATTATCAGGTACAAGCACTTCCACAGGCTCCACATCCACCCTGCGTGCAAAATTAACAGCTGCTTGTGTTGAGTCAAGGATGGTTGTACTGTCAAGAAGTTTTTTTACCTGGTGCCTCACAGGGAAGTCCTTAAATGTCCCTCGGAACTGTCTTACATTGGGGTTGTTGTTGTAACCTCCATGTGCTCTGATAGCAGACAGGAACAGCTCCAAGTGGTCCCGATTAAGTTTGTAAGTCAGAATGTATCGGCATGGGCAACTGGCTGCTCTACCATGTCTCTGTAGATGCCCATGAAACTTCTGCAACAAGCAATGGACCCATAGTTGAGTGTCTTTTTCTGAGTTGAGTACAGGTAGACAAGTCTGTTGTTTTTGTCTTAACTTCAAGCTTGCGGAGAAGTGACTGTTTCATCTAGAATGGCTTTGTCACAGTGTTTAGTTGCTGGTTTGATAGGTACTTTCTGTCCTATTCCAAGGGGTTACCACTGTTAAGGACATCAAAGGCTGCATCAATTGTGCACAGAAACTGAGTGGTGGCAGCACATCCACTGAACTGTGAATATTTAAGCTCCTGCTCACAATAGTCAAGGGCAGCAGCCATGCTGCGACTGAAGAGCTGAGCTCCAAGATTACGCCACCCTTTAATTTGTTGCAGAGAGACGCAACCCTTCCTTGTCCTGAAGTTTGTTGAGCTCCTTAATGTACTGCCACTTTACCTGCTGGCCATCTTCTCTAACCAGAAACCTCAACTGTTGACAAAACATTTTGTAGAGGTTTGACCAGTTGACATGGATCCAAGAGCACAAATATTATTGTATGTGTGATCCTGAGGATGGATAAAGTAAGAGCTCATGCCAATGATGTCTAGGTTGGCACAAAGCTCTCTGATCGTTTTGAGAGGGACCATTACATGTCAAGGACACAACCCTAACTCCTATTTCATGGAGCCTAAAAAGGCTCTCTCGGATGATGTTTGCTGTCTCTGCTCCTGTCATGCTGTTGAAAAGGATTTAAGCAATAGGATTCCTCCAGGACAGATTGATTACAAAAACTATAAGAACCAATGCTTGTGTTGCCACAAGATTTTCCATCTCACCAGCACCGATGTCAACATACCCATAACTGTTGTCTCTACTGAACTCTGTTTGCTTATGAATGTACATTTCATCCATCATTATGCACAAACTGTCTTTTCCGTCCTTCTGCTTAGCAACATGTTCTTTTAAAGCTATGAATGAAGCAGCAGTAAACCAAGGTCTGCAGACATGCTACTGTACCAATTTCAGATGGTCTGAGGATGAGGCAGAGCCAAGTAAAACTTCCCTCGGACATAGTCATAAGGCTTATGACTAAGCGTTTATTAGCGTTAATTCCTGTTTATTCCCAACTTTTGCAACCCTAAGTAGAAGGTTGCTGAAAAGACTGCTTTTTTCCTCTGTTGCAGTCTCTGAAAGATCTCTCTAGGGCACATCTACCTTGAAATAAGGAGTTTGTTATCAAGAACCTCTAATATTTTTTAAGGAAGAAACTCTTGCCTTCAGTCTCCTAGTCATCTGGAAATTCATCCTTAGCTTCTTGCGAGCTGCACACAGCTTTACCTCTGCAGGATCCCCTTGCAGAGATGATGTGTGCTCCAGGCAGGTTTTCAAAGTGCTTTGGAATGTTGTTCCAAGTGCAAGGACTGCAGAAGAGTACAACCTCATCCAAGTCTTAAAGACTTGAACTACATGCGAGTAGGCCAAATGTGTGCATTGCCAGCTTGTAGTGTTTTGCAATCCTAGAAACAAAGTATGAATAACAAAGCTACTGTTGTCAGTAATTTTTTATAAATGTATTGTTCCTTATTTATTATACAATTATAAATACTGTTTTTTGCAGAGGTCCTTGGCATTATTCATGATGTGACTGAGACATCAATGAAGAATGTGAAGGTCGATCTTTTCAGAGGTATGTTGTCCAGTAATTCTATAGTACTTCTGCAATAAGTCTTCCATAAGTATCTTAGAGCCATCACAGGCCTTTTGTTGAATCTCCCCCCGTACATCCTAACAAGATCTGTCTGAAACGCCTGCAAGAAGTAGGACACAGATGCTGTGGTGTGGTCACATGTTACATACGATGCAACAGGTAGTGGTGACGACTCCTTCAATGGGTTTCTCACCACTAACGCATACACATAGAATGGATGAAATTGCTAAATTTCTTTACGGATCACACGTCCTGTTGCATCAAAGTAGATAATTTAATCCCTACACCCTTTTATAAAATATTGCAAGAGTCTTCTTTGACCATAGCATCACTCCTTTAGGCTGCATGAGGACCTTCTGCAAAACCTGAATGTCTGTAATTTGTTGTTCTGCAAAGATTTTCGGGAGGCTTAAAATCTCATTGGAATGACATCTACGCAGCTTTCTTTGGCTTGCCAATATAGTTTTTAAAACGTCTTTTGTTGGGGCTTCATCCCTGCATCCAGATTCAATGACCTTCTCTGGAATTCTAACCAAAGACTCCAGATATACAGTCCTGGGCAGTTTGGTCTCCAGAACTACTCCAGCAGACCTGCGTGCATCAGCAAGGACTGGCCTTGTTTTCAAGTCATTGACATTGTGGCAAACATCTCCCCCAGAGAAAAAAACGGTTGCCTTCCGGGAGGTTTCGTCCTTGACATCCAAAGTAACTGGGCAATCCGAGAAACAACAGTGGCCACTGCACTTGAAAAGTGCTGCCTGGGTCTTAAACAACAGGGTTTTCACACAGTGTCTTTTGAAGCCAAAGCTGCAGTACGGATGAATTGTCCTGAGTCCTTGAGCATATTTGCCACACCCTGATGCCAGAGGGGCCTCAGCTGTGCCAGTGGAGGTGCTGCCAGAGAACCCACCTGGAGGAGATGAGAGAGAAACAAGACACTGCACGTAACACCACCTCCCATAAGAGCAAACTCCTGACAGTTAATTGATCACATACCTTACCAATCATAACACATTTTTACAATTGGTATGGCCTCAAATTTTTTACATATTGTGGTTCGTTTATGTCCAGAGGAGCAATACATGGTAGTGCGTATTACTGTGATCTTGCTGCTCAAGCTGCATAATGATTTTCTGGAGAACTTTAAATGTGAAATGCAGAGGTTTGGCGTAAGCTAGGCTGAGAACATGTATGTATCCTAGAAGGAGGGCACAAGCTGAGGCATCTGAGGTCAGTCCACTTAGCACCTCCACACACTCAATGATTATGCCAATGTCTTCAGGTGGCTCCGGACATCCTTGCCCCTCTTTGAGAATAACAAATACTGCCATGGTGAGCTGCTCCAGGTCCTTCTCAGCACTTTCAGGACTTAAGTCCTACAGATGGGTACTTGACAGAAAAACCAACATTGGCAGCACTTTGCAATGTTATGCATTAGGTAGGACAAAAAGGCATCATGCGTGAGATATTTATGCATGTCCCCTGGACTGACATGTGTTAAAACTTACTAGATATTCCTTGATCAGGTCATCTGAAGCTTCTCCCAGGAATATTATGAGGGCTTTCAGGAGACACTCTACGAAGATAACAAATTATCTTGATTAATTTTAATTTTTCAAATCTCTAAAAACAGATGTCTTAACTCTTTCATCTGATAAAAAGAGGCATGTGATTATAGATTTTCATAAAAAAAAAAGAACAAAGATGTGGCTTTTCTACAGCTGAAAACATTACCTGTAAATAAAAGACGTGGTCAACATTGGTCTGCCCATGTTTATGTCTATAAATGATAAAGAGAACCTTAGCTACTAATAATATGGATCTCCTCTACCTGGTCCAAAGTCTGCATGATGGCAGCAATCTTCTGGCATGTTGCCCCTCTTTGGAACAGATGACTGATCAGCTCACTGGAGTGCATTTCTAACTGGGCCATGAATTTCTCCTCCAGGGGAACAGCCATGAGCCTCACCAGATAGCGGCAATGGTACAGTAGAATCAGACACAGATTCAGTTACCTTCAGAGGCTTCTCCAAAGAGCAGCTTCCTGCACCATCAGAGGGCACTTCTTCCTCAGACAGAGCAGAAACAAATATAGAGTCACCAACTTAACATCATGGGCCTTGAAATGGTCATTTATTATCACACTAGCATTTAATTATCACAGCAAACAATTACGCTGCACTGAACTATAAGTAAAGTACAAAAAAGTTAAAATAACGAAACCTGTAATTATTACTTGTGAACGAATATCATTCACGTCTTACTAAACCTAGTCACGCAAAAGTGAACGAGGTAAACAAATCCTGTTTCCTCTTCTGAGCCTATGCAGGTCAAGTGAAAAATTATCCAAAGACTCGTACCCGGCAGATGAACGAGTCATTCACCTCCCGACCGTGTCTTCGGATCAATGATTCGTTCATCTGCCGGATACGAGTCTTTGTATCCTTTTTCACGTGACCTGCATCAGCCTATGCAACAGTCCCGATGCGCAGCCACGAGAAAAGGAACGGATATCTCTTTTAGAGGACTCGTTACTCCCTAGTCCTTGTAAGGATGCATTCAAAATTAACGAATTGTTCACGAACGACACATCACTAGTATTAACCCCACCCCTTTGGTTGTCTCGGTGTTGACCCTGGCTGCTCCGCTCCCAAGCTTCACAATCAACAACCAAATGACCAGACCTACGGCCCAACATTTTTTTTCTGTCTTTGGGTTTGAGGGAAGGCTGTTATGGACCTGAATTTCAGATCTCTGTGAAGACTCGCGGTTAGAGGAATCATGTTTATTAAAAACAGTTTCATGTACAAGCGTTAACTCGTCAGCAAGAGCGGCAGCCTGCTGTAGGGTGGAAACTTTCTGCTCATTCAGATATATAGTCGTACGCTCTGGTAAACAGTTTACAAAACAAATTCCTAACAAAATTAATTCAGGCATTGAGGACCGATCGTCAGCCTTGCATTCTGCACACCAGCAGTCAAAAAGAAACCCTTTCGCTTCCTTTGTGCTTCAGCTGACCCTGTGTCGTGGTCTTAATGTTTCTCCACAGGGCAGAGATAAAAGGAAAAACTGCTGATCAGTGTGGCAGAACATCTTCATCACCTCCTCGTGAAGAAAGCAGGCCAAACAGAACTTGAGAGCTTTCAGTTGTCGCCCAGTGCAGATATCACAGGCCACATCTTCAGGTTCAGCATAGCAGTGATCAGCAGGAGCATCTCGAAGTCCAGTCTTCCTCTATGACAGGCTTCGGTGTGAAGGTTTCCCTACACTGAGGTCTGTAAAATGCATGCCTAAACTGTTAGAAATTAGCAATTGAGACCATGGGCATGCCTTTGCTGAATCCTTTCCTTCTTTTTTTTTCTGATCAACGTCTCTTGACCTTGGAGGGTATTTGAATCTCGTTTGGAAGTATTAAACAGGTTTGGCTTTTAAGTGGCTGTGGGTTGTCTCCAAGTGACACTGCAGTTTTGATGGCTTCATAGATTCATTTGACAGCACAGTAGAGCAAATTACATACATTGGTTATTCAATGCCATCTGTCTCCATGAAGGTAAATTCGAACTTCAGATAATTATTTGTACATTTTCGGGTCTTCTCTCGTTTGCGCTTACCCTTATTATTGCTACATCAGCAGCAGGTGTCGCCCCGCCACTTGCATTTTCACCTGTGGTTTCTGAGCTGGAGGGCATCTCTCGTGCTTGTGGAGTTTTTTTGGTCGAGTTACAAAACGACCTATTATCGCTCTTAACAATGTCCATACACTGGGTATGCACAGTGTAGATGACCTGATTATGTAATAGTCTGAATAAGATGTCTATCAACTCTGAGTTTAAACTTGTGTTTTTTTTTTATTTCTTTCAAAGTATTTAAATAGCAGCACATAAGCTTTTAACACTTTAAACAAAATTAAGAAATAAAAAAATAAAATTGGTAAAAAAACAACATTGGATCATTTTATGGAAATTGAAATTAAGAGAAATTCTACATACCAAATTGAACTTGGCTCCCACTCCACATACTCCATTAAGTTCCCCTGAAAAAAAAAAAACATGTTAACCATTACAAGCAAACCTATGGTCAGATGACTCTATACTTTGAAGTTGTGATGAATTTAAATCCAGTTAGTATCTCTGTAATAATGGTTTATATGTACATTAAAGCATGACATTATTGTCCTCAAATTACAGCTTTTGTCTTAATAACCCTCTTCACTGGGTAAAATGTTTCTCCTCAAGTCGATGCGTGGTTGCATTCTGAAAGAGAAACACAAGTGTACACTTACTGTCAGTCTGACCTTGAATGTATTAATATAAGCATTGTTGCACAATTTGATATCAATTGTCAAGGAACATCCTAATACTCCTAAACCTAAGCTATTCATTCGGCATATGCATCATGAAAATCATGGGACCCGACTGGAAACACTACGAAACTGGATGTTTCAATCAAGGGCTGCAATCATCATCAACTCAAAAAATGACAACAAAAAATAAATAAATTGTCGTGTCACACATGGTTCCTTCCTGGAACTTTTACATAATTCCACTTGGCTTTATTATCAGCAAACATTACATGATCATGTCAGCTGCTTGTAATAAATTAACCACTATATGGCACCAAAACTGATTTAGCTGTAGAACAGTTAAAAAGCTGACATGGTTATTGGTTTTAAAGCCTAGACAATAGGGCTGCAGAATATATCCCAAAATTTGCATCATCGCGATATCAACATGCGCAATATACATATCGCATAAGACTGCTTGGATTTCGATAAATGTTCAAAGTGCCATTTATTAACGCTCTTTCTGCATGTCTACAGATTCCAATCATTGTGTTCCAGCTCCGTCAATTTCGTTAGGCCTCAACCTCCTGACAAAATTCTAGTACAGTGGAAACTGCAAGTGACCATGTTTTTCGTGTGCCAAACTGATGTTTATAAGCGATGGGACTTCCTATGTTTGCTTGGGATCATAACCACAGCATCTCTAGGTTTGCGAAGTTGACCAAGTTTGAAAGAGTTGAAATATCTTGGGCTTTCCTTTCAAAATGCAATATTGAAATGCAAATTAAGGATGTCAAAATTACGTTCATGTTAATCTTCCCTGTTCCCCAACTTGCTTTTTTTCTTTGCAGGCTTGTCTGTTGAATAAATCAAGTAAATTTTTTGAACTCTTGCACAAATACACAAGAGTGTGTGTATGTATATATATATATATTATCTCAATTTACATGTAATGAAATGACAATTGTAGAATCATTTCACAATTTTATGATTTTTTTCACCTTTAAGATGATTTCCAAGTTTAGTTACTCTGACCTACGTGTTACTTACTTGTATAACACTTAAGTCATGATACAGTAATCATACACAGTTCTGTATCTGAAGCTGGATGTCTGAAAAATGTCACCACAACATACTCTGATTTAACATACCACTTGGAGGCTGAATGTCAGAACTGGTGGATGGGAGGTTGAGGGCAGAAGCAGGGTGGTGAACGGTTGGTGGCTGAATGGCGGTTGGTGGCTGGTTGGCAGAACTGGCAGAGGGGTCGTTGAGGGCAGAAGTGGGTGGCTGGTTTGCAGGGTTGGTGTTTGGAGGGATCCTGGTTACTCCAACCTCAATTGAACAAAAACACACCTCCAGAGTAATGTTTGTGGTGCATACACAATTTATTTTATCTATGCTTTAAATGTGGTGTTTGAGTTTTTTCAGTAGATTGAGCTATTTGTTGCGATTTCAAATTATTACAAAATAGATTTATGATAAATTACCACCTCAAAAAAGGGCCTTCATAAGCTCATGGCATTTTTCCGCCTGATCCGAAAGTTTCCATATCGGATGCAGCACATGTGTCACCCAGGTTGACGGCTTTTCCCTGGTTTTCAAATGGAAAAGTATGGCCCTGTGCCCCAAAGCGTGGAGTTTTTCAAGCGTAAACAAATTAAAATGTCATTATCAAAATTCATACAGAAAAATCACAAGCCTTATTTCGTGAACGTCAACTACAGAAGTTAAGCACTTACCAAGACAGATGCCTCATCCATGACATTACATTTATTTTATTGGTTGTCCACCCAGCCCCCTTTCTTATCTTCAAATGAAAAGTTTTTGGGTAGTCTCTACTTTCTTAGCTGCACTGCCTGGCAAAACTTGCACGTTTTGGTGGCCACACCAACAACTGCTTTGGAGCCAACACATTTTGATAGAGTGGATCCTCTTGGCATCTTAAATCTGGAAGAAAAACACATGAAATAAACAACCAAAATTACAAAAGAACCCGATTATTTGAACTCTTGTGCCTTATTTTAAAAAAGTACACTGTGGACCAACACACCCACACCATTTAAGTTGCATAAATGTATTCCTGTGTATACGCTCATAGGTTAAACATGGCTTTGTCTCATGGAAAACAGTAAAAAATTATCATTTTGGAGCCTGGACTATGAAATTAAAGCTCAATAAATGAAATTCATGAGTTAATGCTCTGCTGGGAAATGTTTCAAAATATACAGTTATTTGTTTCAATGTGGAGTGTAGTTATCTGTATTATATACATAAGTGCTGAGGCTGACAAAACTTAAAGGGGACATATTATGAAAATTCCACTTTTGTAGTGCTTCTACACGTTAACTTGGGTATCTGGCATGTCTACAAACCAAAAACTCTGGAAAAAAACAACTTCCGCGATTTGTTATGGTTCCTCTCAGAAAAAGTCAGAAACATCATGCTTGAGTGACTGCGAATGAGCTTCCATATGCTTCTCGTCACAAGCGAAATGGGAGTCTCTCTTACATGGCCTTACACGACACAGAACACTGGAGATCAGGACAGAAGCGCAGGACACAACATCACCTTGAACGACAAACAATCCGAAAAGGGGAGCAAAGAGACTTATGTACGCACATGAGCTTTTAAAGGAACAGGCACTCAAAACCGGTCACTCTGAGGAGGGCTGTTTTAGACAGGGTAAAAAGGGTGCTGTTTAAAATGATCCATGTGGTATTTTGACCAAAATATGTTAGAGACATTTCATTAAAACCCCAAGGAACCATATCAACTTGTGGTAAAATGGGCATAATATGTCCCCTTTAGTAAGAAAGAAAAATAAGCACCTCTTTGTTATCAGTGTAATTCCTGGTACAATACCAGGAGGAACTCAGGTGAGCATAACACCTAGCTTCATATAGCTACAATGCTTGATCTCAGTCACACCAAGCTGAAATGTTAGCAACCAATATATACTCTGCTCCAATATTTGTTAATTATTAAAACAACAAATACAGTATATTACGATATTATTCAATGCTTAAATCCTAATATTCATCATTGCTCGTTCCATACCTGTCCTGTTGCATCGACTGTTGAGGAGAGAGTTGGGTTACCTGCGATGACGACAATGCCTGCCCACTTCTCTGGTTCTGATTGGCTAACCCTGCCCCTAAAATCGGACCGATCACACTCCTCATTCCTAAACACCAATGGTAGACAACTAGCCAATCAGAGGAAGAGTAGGGCCGATGAGGAAGTCGCGGGTGATGACTTCCTCGTCCCGCACATTTCTCTCCACCACCAGCGCCCCCTCCAGCAACCCCCCCACCCACTGCTGTACATACTCTCTGGAATACTGATTAATTGTCTCACAACAATATTTATACTTGTGTCTACATATTATGTCAATATACTTACACCAATACTCATATTCTGCATTAGATATTTTTGAATATTTTTAGAACATTGTTAATGTTCTCATACTGTATGTAACTTGCATTAATTTCCAACTTTCACAACCGGTATCAAAGACTCTGTTTCAATCTCTATTTGGGCAAGTGATATCTAATTTTCCTTGTGAAACTCTTTTCATATCACAAGTTCTCCCTTTTTAATTTGTAGCGTTGCTACTCCCTTCCCCATGGGTTTCAGGACTACAGTGTGCAGTATCTGGTTGGTGCATGTGGTAAGATGACCCAAATATGAGCTGCTAAGATGTTACACGTCTCTTGAGCTCATGGAAATGACCTACACCTGCACCATATTGTTTCTGCATTATCATGACTTTTAGGAAAACACAATGTAGAAATAATGATACTGTTGTAAACAATGCAGACAAATAGGTACGGTTGGAGCCCAATGTGTAAATGTGAGACACAGGTTGCTTTTAAATATAATTTGTATTTTTACTTAACAAAAAAATAATATTTCTGTTAATTTATATTTTCCACTTCACTTATATAAGTTCAGTTCACATTAATTAGATTTAGGATAGTAGTGATGGGAAGTTCGGATCTTTTTACCGTGTCGGTTCTTTGAATCTCGTTCACTAGAATGAACGAATCTCTTTCTGAGTCATTCGTTCGTTTCAACGGGGGGGTGCAAACGATCCAAAGACTCGTACCCGGCAGATGACCGAATCGTTTAACTCCTGACGTGTTTCGTTCACCTGCCCACAGAGTCTTCGGCCAACGTGTCGGCCACACAGAGCGAGCTCACATGCACATCTGCGAGACGGAGGTGTTCAGCTGTTCCTGCTGCGGCCCGGCACCTACATACCGCTGCACGTCCACCCGGACATGAACGAGGATCTACGGAGCTGCTGATCCGCACGCTGCCAGCACATCCAGCTGGCCCGCCGCATCCGCGGACACAGAGCTTCAACTGCTGCTGATCCACTGACTATAACAACGCCGCATTCCTACACTTATAAAATGTAATTCAATGTGGAATAATCCAAGTATTCAGAATACGTTACTCAGATTAGTTTATACTTTTAAATTACTTAAATGCACACCGATTTGTTATTCTGGTTTCTGTAATGAGCAGTTAAATAAAAATGTGGGAAAGAATATTGTACAGTATCTAATATTGTGTTGGTCATATTTAAATCATTCATTACGTTTTTTTGGGGGGGAAAGAGAGGATAAAATAAAAGAATGTCATATTAAATCTTAATCGCAATATTTGGGGGGGGGAAATCGCAATTAGATTATTTCCCCATATCGTTCAGACCTATTCAAAAGTCATAATGACAGGTTTTGTTATTTTCACTTTACATTTACACTTACAGTTTAGTGCAGTGTAATTATTTCCCGTGATAATTAAATGCCAGTGTGACTATAAATGACAATTTAAAACCATACAAACTGTCATGTTTTACTGTATATAATAGAGGAGGTTTTTAAAAAAAAATATGATCTGCCCCACAAAAGCTGTCAGTCATGGCTGCTTTTTAACAGCGGTCCCGCGATAGGGAATGAGGTATCTGTTTCCTCTTCTGAGCCTATGGAGGTCACGTGGAAAATGATCCAAAGACTCGTACCCGGCAGCTGAACGAATCGTTCACCTCCCATCCGTGTCTTCAGATCAGTGACTCGTTCTTCTGCCAACAGAGTCTTCGAATCAGTGATTCGTTCATCTGCCGGATACGAGTCTTTGGATAATTTTCCACATGACCTGCAGCAGCCTATGCAACAGTCCCGATGCGCGGCCACGAGAAAATTAACGAATCACTCTTTGAGAGGACTCGTTACTCCCGAGTCCTTGTAACGATTCGTTCAAAACGAACAAATCGTTCACGAACGACACAACACTATAGGATAGTGTTCATGGGCAATTTAGATTGAAGAGGTGGGTTGTCAGTCCTGTCCAGGGAAACAGACTTACTGAGCCTCATTGTTTTGGATTATAATAAAATGTTGAAATAATTCATATCAAATTGTTAACATAGCATTGACCTTTGCTCATGGTATACAATGTAATTCGTTATAGTACACCTACTTACTTAAGGGAAACTATTTACAATTTGAGGTTTTACCTTTTTATTTTAAGACTGTGTACTTACGCCAGATAGTGCAGATCAATCCTTTTTCTAAAAGGTACCAACTAAACTGAGGTAAACTATACTGATTTGCATTTCTAAAGCTCAGAGCATGGTCATTTGCATGTGAAGCCTCCCCTAGGACTAGGAGCAGGGGGGTCACCTCCCAACATTCCCAGGCTTGTAAAACTGCCAGAAACTGGTAAACCCGCCTCAATTCCTGACAGTTTGTGCTGCCTGCAATTTCCTGTGAATAGCCGTTAGTTGAATATTCTCTCTTCCTGGGACACTTACTGACACAAACTCTTGTTTTCATGCAGTGTATCTCCCTGATTAACCACCAGTCGAATGCAGGTTTGGAGGATTAGTATGAATACATCTTCCCAGAGAAAGGATCCCTGGCTCTGAACAGATCTACTCTACGCAGGAGGAGGGGCCAGGAACGACTGACAGAAACTGACTTTTTTGTATCTTGTTGCTAAACACTGTATGAACCAGTTTTGTGTGATAACCGCAGAATAAGGCTGCAACATTAATGCATTTAAACAAGCTTATGGAGCTGAACCATATGTTTACCTTTTATGAAAAATGGATGAAATGTAACCTCGTGGGCTGTGAGCATTAAAGATATTTGCAAGTCAATTAACCCAAACAGTTAAGTTACTATGTATCTCCAATTTTTCATTATTATAAGCAGTACTGGCATAATTATAGTTTTACCACTAGAAAAGCACAATAGTTTTGCCAGTTTCCTCTAAGTATTCCATAAAATGGTAAAGGTTAACTAGTAGGGACCCTGAACAGAGTGTTTTAGAAAACGAGTGGACGCTAAAGGTTACTGAGTGCTGGAGAAATATGTTTACTAATGTCAGAGACACAGAGTCGGCGAGGGGCGAAGTCATTAAGGAAGGAGACAGTGGCATTTCCAGCTTTGTGTTGGTAATATCGACCAATGGCACATTGACTTACTTAAGTGCAACATGCCGTGGTGCTAAATCACATAGTGAACCTGTTCAAGCCATATTTAACAACACAGACATGTTGGCTCAGTGTGCGACACTGATTCTGCCGGGGTCCTGTGGAGTTAAGTGGAGCTGACAAAGTGTTTTCTTGTTGACACAGTGGGGCGCGTTCAAGTTAGTGAGTCTGACCTTCACAACATTTTCCTTGTTAAATGGCGGCAATTGCAGAAAGCTGTTAGCTGTTACATAAACGTTGCTTTTTGTACCCCGTCACACATACGGATACATTATGAGATAATGGGCCCTTGAGAACAAGTCCTTCAACCCTTTCCACCTGTTTCCTTGTAAATATTTTTTAAACCAAGGAGTTTGTGAAGCTAAGCACAAGATCAATCAGAAAGAGTTTCTCTTTCTCTTTAACTCTCCCCTCCTCTTCCCATCAGCTGACTGTTAGGTGATTACAGTAATCCCATCACCATGATCTCAATCAGACATTGACGGCGTAGAACTATAAACCTGTTATCTTTCCACTCACAGTTAGCTGTCACTTCAATGATTCACTTAGACCCTTCTCCAGTCTCCATATCCAGTTCCCTGGTCAAGCCCAGCGAATAGACTTACATTCCAATCACATTACTTTCATTTTATTGTGCAATAAGTTTGTTGCTGTGGATCCATGTCCGGGGATAGATGCAGGATTTGTTTTCTCTTTCTTTAACATCCTCATGGATTTTTAATTGATCTTGATGATAGGAACTAATATTTGAGCGACAATCAAAGGCTTTTGCCTGCAACATGAAAAAGGAATTGGAAAAAGGCAAATCAAGCCGAAATGTGTGTATTGTGAACCAGGTTTAACCTCTCTCCAGTGTGCATGTCTTTGGACTGTGGAAGGAAGCTAGAGAAAAAACCCACACAAACATGGAGACAACACGCAAACTCCAGACAGAGAGAGCCTGGCTTTCTTGCTGTTAGAACCACTGCACTACCCTTACAAGAAAGGTTCAGACTACTAGATAAATTATTGAAATTGGATACAAAACAATCTTAATTTTTAAATTTGACACAGTAAAGTAATATACTTATTGCTAGTTACAGTTTAATTGACAGTAAATTCATTATACTTAAATCTAAGGTTAAAATCTGTGAGATGAAGATGCAAGGGTATCAAAATCTGTAGACCTAAAAAGTTACCTAGATTCATGGAATTTGTCATGGAGTCTGAAGTAGTGTAGTATAAGTAGTAGTAGAAAAGCACTTAAATAGTAAACAACATTCATATGTTTCAAAACGGGTTCAAATGTTTCAAAGATGTTTAGTTTACATAGTTCGTAGATGTCTACCATCGTCATCCATATATTATTTATATCACAAAGTAACAGCTTGAAGTCACAACGTGCTCTAATTGTGAAAGCAAAATGTATTTATTTTGAATGTGTAAAATTTTCAATTTCTATTTCAGAAAAAGAGATTGAGTTCCTCAATTGAGTAAATCTACCGGCGTTCGAACCCTAGCTTAACCTGTGGTTATTTCTCTGTGTATTTTGTTATGTTTGATGATTCTGTCTTGTATATGATGTGTTGTGTATATTTCTAAACTAAGTGACTCCAATAAACCTGCCTTAGTGGAATCATTAGCTAAACCTGTTGTGGTTATTTCTCCACGTCTTTCAGGGAAGTAGAACACAGGTTTCTTAATGGGCACACTAGTGTCATGGTTTTGTCTTTTGATTGTGTTTAGTTTCCGCCTCTTTCTGAAGACTGTTGTCACTTTATAAGTACCTCCTTGTGTTTTATGTATATCCTTATGTTTATGTTTGTATGTGTTGTTGTTTCTGTGTCTCTGTTTTTCAACTCCCTGTGTTCTGTTTTCTGTTTTATTTTGTAGGCCCTGCTCCTAGTGTGTTTTCTTTCTTCACTTCCTGTCTTTGTGATTGCCTGCACCAGTCCTCACTTGTTCCACCTGTGTTCAATTGCCCCTGCCTTCCCTGTGTGTGTATATAAGTCTCTGTGTTTCCCCTTGTCAGTTCGTTGTCGTGATTTCCTGTACTTGTCTGAATTCCCTGTCTAAATGATTGTCGTTATTCTATGTCGCCTCTGCTTGCCTGTGCTATTAGTTGTTTTTTCAGTTTAGTATTTTTTTTTATTTCTGTTGGACATTTACCCATTCAAAGGACACTTTTGTTTAAACTCTGCATCCTGGGTCCAATGTCTATTCTTCGAGAGCATCACAAACGACATTTTCGAAAATGAACTGTGCACAATGCTGTCCAAAAGCCACTTTCCCCCCCCTCCCCAACTGTACAGCATTTATATATTTGTAAATAAAGTGCATCATTACTGCATTGATTGTTTTGGTTTTGAAGACAGTGAGTCAGGCAGAGCATTCGCCATACAAGAGTGATGTGAGCACGGGAGAAAAGAAAAAGGTCCAATTGGTGCAAAGTTTGTCTTACCTTTCATAAGGTGCATGGAAAGAAACTGTGTCAGCCAAAACAGCAGGAAATACCAGGGGAACCTTTCATTAGCTCCTGTCACTTTGAAAGTAATAATTTGTTGATGTATTTCTAGCGTTATTATGTGATTTTTGCCTTGTATCATTTTTATCCATTTTGTTGTCCTGGTTATCAAACAGACTCAGCTAAAACACTGACAGTGCCACAGGGGCCTTTTCAGAGAGGTATTATAAATAGCAGGAGTAGTCAGTTTTTGTACTCTATTTCACTGAGGCTGTGTACATAATTATAGTATCAGTTTATTTTTTTGGCCTGTATGGTTTGTGAAACAGTGTCGCCAGAGCATCTGCGACACCTGGAGAAGCATTGTAGAAAAGTGTTGTCTGTTTAAATTATAAAAAATTAATGAAGCTGGGGACCGTTGCACCACCTGCTAGATGAAGTCAAAAAGTTGAGCGTCAGCTGAATACATATTTAAATTTTGAACTACAAAACTACAGCGAGGCACAGGTAAGCCTGCTTTGATGAAAAAATGTATTGTGTTTTGTTTTTTCGTATTTTGTTTTTTTTGCACACACTGAAAATAGGAAATAAAAAAAAATGGGTAACTGGATTTTGATATTTAATTTGTAAGATTTTTTTTAATACACCAACTCCTGAGGGAAATAACTGGCCCTTTAGTTGCTAAATGCCTCACTATGGTCACCAGCTTGTCTATCTTGTCTTTCTGATGTTTTTCTAGTTTACAATGGGTTAATCAAACTCTCTCTGAGAATAACCAAGCTCAAATTCATGATAAAGCTCTGTAAAGCTGTGGGTAACTGTACATTCAGGTAACAATTATCCTTAGGTTATTCACTAAAGCGCTGTGCCACGTTTTACATTGCCTTTGGATAATTCCCTCTTCTAGATTTATGGCTTACAATGCAATGGTCCGCACCATTTGAGACAAGACCATTTTTTCTAACTGGAACATTGTCACTACATAAAATCCAGCACTCAGAAACATGAAGTTCTGGTGATTAAGATTTGTTTTCAACCATCATTACCATCCATTCCAGCATGTCTAAAAAAGACACACTTCTTTTCAGTCTTACAATCAGAACTAGTTGAGTTGACCTGATTTTTATCATACACTTTATCAAAAAGTTGCATTACAGTTATGTAGCAAGATTAGCTTTCATTTAAAATTCCATTAGGCTGTGGAAGTATGAATATAGTTCAATAGTCATTTTAGTTCTGTTTTTGGTCTCCAATCGCTGAGTGAAATATGTCTGTTTTGTGTGTGCACTAGGGATGCACCGATTTATCGGCCGAACTGCGGTGCGCCTCGGCTGGCGCCTAGCAGCTGATTGAGAACTGGTGCGGACCAGGGGAATCCGACTGTTTAATTAAAACAAGCATCGCGAAGGGCCACGGTGGGTGTTGACGCGATGTGATTTCTGCCCGACACTAAAAACAGGTCAAACTGAGGAGGGCTTGTTAAGTTATCTTGACTCACGCAGTGTAACTTGGCGTAAAAAGTATGAGCATAGCGTCTGATTAAGTACTTTATTCTCATGTGCATCGGCTCTATTCATCCGTCTCATGCACAGGTAACAAGGGAATTGACAACATACGTCATACATACAGGAACTGTAACAAATCTAATAAACAGGCAATACTGCTACCGTAAATCAATGAGAAGAGTGTCTCTATAATGATACTTTAACAGGGCTTTTTTAGACAAGGTAAAAAGGTGCTGTTTTAAATTATCCTTGTGGTATTTTGACCAAAATATGTTACAGTCATTTCATTAAGATCCCAAGGAACCATTTCAACTTGCGGTAAAATGGGTATGTGGTAGTGGGGGATGGTCAGCGTCGGCTACAGGAGGGAGGGAGTGGAGATGGGGTGCTGGGATCGGTGCCTGGGAGAGAGTCTAATTGTACTCAGGTGTTCCAGTTCCAGTAATGACTCTCTCCCCTTATCAGCAGTAGCGAGCTGGGGCTCGGGACGGGCACGGGAGGAACCAGTGCACGCCCGGAGAAGCAATGATACGCTGCAAAGCGAATAAGGAGTTGCATGCGAGAAGTTTTGATTTATGTTTGTACGAGTGTCTGGAGAAATAAAAAGAAGCTACTGAGGCACCCTTACCTGCGTCTCCACTGTTTCCTGTCAACTGACCCACGGTGACAAGGGGGTTCTTGTTACAGGGTTTAATATGTCTCTGTTAAATAAAGTTTAGTTAAATCAAAGATTGTTTCATAAATCTGATTCAATTTGTGCTCATTAAAAGATAAGAGTGATGAAGGGCTGAACATTTTTTAAATAGTGCTTTTTAAATAATGATTTACTTATTTTTCTGCCACAAAAGGGTGAATGAATAACAACAAAAAGAAAATAAACAAATATCGGTATCGGCCAGATTGTTATTTTAAAAATCGGTATCGGCCAAGAATTTCCATATCGGTGCATCCCTAGTGTGCACAGCTTTTTATTCAGTCTCGGAACATTCTCATGAGCTTGAAATGCATGAATTTTATGAAAGGAGGATCTTGATTTTTTTTTATTCGATAGTCACAGAAAAGCAACCGGAAAGACAGAGGAGACAGAAGGAGTGGAGGGGGCTCCATTATTAGTACAGGATGCGTACCTTGCCCGGTGGCCAAAAAGACACCGTGATCAACCGTTAACCTTTTTTCACTGAAGCAAAGTGTCTTATTCTCTAAGCCAGGCTTGATGCCTAACAGCTCTAAAAACACACAGGTTCCATTTAAAGTCTGAGCCAAGTTGAGGCTGAAGGTCACAGCGCAGAAACACAGGATACCCACATGATCACACATTGTCAAACAAAAACAAAAAAGTTTAACTCTGTGTAGGAGTGAGAGGCTAGCAATCTGTGAATTTTTTAAATTTTATAAAATATGCTTTTTATGTGTGTAAGTCTGAGAAAGAAACTGGACTTTATCTAGGTTGCTGTTTCTTGACTATATCATTTCTAAACTTTATAGACATTGACCAAGATGTTTGTCTCTGTGTTTATTGGCCAACTCTAGCTTTCCTCCAACCCACCAAACCTCTGGTTAACTGCTGGCAAACACGCAGGTCATAATGTGATTTGACTAATTTTCCTACACAGATGGCGACACAGCTGGCTCCTGGACACTGAAGCCCTATTAAACACATGTCATTAGTGTTCCTTGACAAATTATGCAACATCTCATGAGCTCAAACACCAGTGCTGGGGCTGTAGTATCAAAGAAACATGGGACACATTCTGGCACACTTTCATCTGCACAGACAGTTGTTCATGCTACACTACACTTTATGAAGCCTTACTACTGTCACCAGTATTTTTTTTTTAAATAATTGTTTCTAACGTCACAACTAGGAAGACAAAGCAGGAAAGTGGACATCCAGTGCATTTTAATGTGGCCTGAAAAAGCAGCATGGAGGCTTGCATCAGTAAGCTCCCTTATTTTACAACGTAATTATTGTAAAAAACAAGTAAATAAATATTGTAATAAATTATTCTTAAACTAATATCTGCAAATGCATCTGAAAAATATTTTTGGTAGAAGAGGTAACTGCGCACTCTCTCTGAACTGTGGCTGCCACCTACTGGCAAAGATAAATTTTGCCATGTGTTGATGCCGTTTTCGGTTTTCTTTATGAAAATGTAAAAGGCACCTGCAGTCCTGAGCTGTGGCAAATAAAGACCTGTTGTTGAACCTAGTCCACAGAACCCTGCATAACAAAGTTGTGTAAGGGGCATTGCGCGAGCATCCAGTTGATTCCTCCAAACCATGATGGGCCAATGGGGCGAGGATTGTGATGTGGCTATATCCTCAAGGGCAAAGTTCGTTCGAATAGACGTCCGATGTTGGTGGAAGAGAGCAAATAAAGAGGAATAAATACTATTTAATATGAACTACTTTGCGCAAAGTAAAGGTTATTTACAGACACACAATGCTTTTCTCAGTCAAGTTATCTTGTTCCAAGGATTAACAGTTTACCTGTCATCTTCAAACGATATCTCTCTCACAAGTGTATACAGTAGATGAAACGCACGCTGACTGCTTCCATTGGAGGTCACATCATCCTTCTAAAGGGCCGGGTGGAGCTGAAAGGCCTCCTCCTCGGGGGAAAAGAAGATTTAGATCTGCTCTTGCTTCATGGAAGCAGTGTGAGGTCTTGCTGAGATTCAATAACTTGGTGGACACTAAGAATGAGGGAACACCAGAGAATAACTGGGTGGAATGAAGCGTAAAGGTTTGAGCATCAGACCAGGTATCAACATCCATCCTTAGTGATCCAATCACAAGTGGTCGATACTACAATACAGATCTGGATGCACCTGTATCCATTTAGATCCGCTCACTAGTCGTGAAGTAGTAAAATGTAATAAAAAATATAACACCGTATTAAAAAGTAGGGCAGACAGAGGAGTGTGTGTTGTCCACACGAGGCATGGCAACGGCTCTCGTGGGCTCATAGTCACACTTAATGTCAACAGAAAAAGTTGTGTAGGGACACTGTGTGACAGATGAGATGTATTGGTTTAGTGCCAAGAGTCCGCGCTGCCTGTTAACCAAAAGGTTACCGGCGGCCGGCTCGCAGTGTGGGGGATGTGTGTATAAAAGTGACGGCAGAGTCAGTTGACTTAGGGACAATCTGTTTAGAGGATTTTCTGCTCTTCTGTGGAAGATGTTTGCGTTTTAATTCAAAACATTCCACATCTTATCACACATATCCCCCCCAAAATGTCAGTCTCTTCCCCTGTTCCTTGGAGGTTCCTCCGGCAGGTTGGACCAGGAACAGGACGCTCGTCGATTCTTGTTTCCCACCGCAGTATCTGCCGTGCAGCTGGCAGGCCCGAACGAGGAGGAGGTTGACAAGGAGGAGTGGGGGGACGAGGCGCTGATGCGGGACGCCTCGTCCACCGATGATAAGGATCCCGTTGATCCAGTGATCCTGTGGACGGATGGCCCGGGACATGTGCCTTCTAAACTTGTCGGCCTCATCTGCAGTCTTCTGCATATGGTCGAAAGCCGTCTGCAGCTGGGGCCTAAAGAGTCCTTTGGAGCTGATGGGAGCCTCCAGGAGCTTCTTTTGCAGCCCCTGGGTTGGAGAGGTTGAGCCAGATGCACCGATGAATCAGTAATGCGGGATGTCGCTACAGCGACGGCTGCACTCAAGGTCAGGAGCCTGCTGGAAGCCTTGGCCAGGTCCTCTGCCCGATCGGCCAGGAGGTCAAGATCGATAGCCATCGCGTTCATCGAATGAGCCAACGGAGCTACATTGTTAGCTGCTGCTGCTGCCTGGATAGCACACCAGAGCGGTCCGCCAGCCTCGCAACCATCTGACTCCAAGGGGAGTGGGGGTTGGGCCGCCGTTCCCCGAGATGATTAAATTTGACCCCGAACACGGAAGCCAAGCATGGGTCCAGTGGAGGTACCGGGGGAAAGCCTCGGTCAGAAATTCCCACCACTCTTGTATTGGGGACGTACGATAAAACTGGCGCCTTCAACTTGCCCAGTTCTTCCACCGAACTGGGCACAGGCCAACGCGCAGCGTGGATGCAGGTCGTTGGATCAAATGTAACCGGTCTCGCAGACCGGGCACAAGCGGATATTTGAAGAACCTCCGTGCTGCTTCATGGCTGAAGAAAAATGGGAACCGTGCGGGCGGTCTCATCCCAATTTATACTAGGTGAGACCGGGGTAGGGCCACCAGTTGGTGGGCGTGGATTAAAGTTTTCAGTGCTGCGTATGCGCACAAAGGATAAAACCACTAGCGATAGCCCTGAAAGGGCGAAGCCTATACGATATAGAATAATGGCTATGGGTTAGACGTCTCAAAGTATGTAAGAAGCATGACTGTTAGTTTTAATTATAAATATTGGACTTTCCATCAATGCTATACTTTTATAACCTCAAAACATGTCATCTTCTTTGTTTTGTTTCAAATTCAAATCAACTTTATTTGTTCCCGGAGGGCAATTTAAAAACATAAAATAATTTGTCTGAAATCTATCTAAATGTATCTTATAACAGTGTAATAATAGGCTTTGTCTGTCTGTGTTTGTTTGTTTGTGTGAGTTAGAAAAGACAAAAAAATGCATTTAAACCGAAATTATTTCCACTTCCTCCCCTCTTTTCCTCAGCCCTATACTTGGTGATGACCAATGTCTCTTACGTTGCCAGACATAACCGCTACACAGGTTGCTGTATATTCAAGTGTAATCAAATTGAACTTGCCGAGTTACCAAATTCATCACTGCACTTCCCTTGGCCTTTAACAATACACAAGTGTGAAGCTGATAAGATGGAAAGTTGTGGAGATATGCGAGCCACTTACAGACAGAGATTTCTGAAATCAGTAGATTTTAAACTAGAATTATATTTAAAAAAAATTATGACCAGATACCTGCAATGCACAGCTGTCTCATCAGTGCAGTCAATTACTACTTTTGAATATTATAATTACATTTAAATGGTGTATATTTTGCTAACCTAATATTCTAGTTAATGTAGGATACATCAATTAGTGTCATTGTGCAGCTCTGTAACACTTAATGAGAAGTTTTTAAAATACATTTGCAGGTTCTGAATTACTCAGGCAGGTTGTTCCACTGGACAAGGGTTTTTTGAAAAGTTTGAATTAAACTCCAGAGCTAAAAAACACATCCCTGCAGACCTCACCAACATTGTTCACATCTATTCACAAATTATCGCAATGAGACTTTTATAATTGCCTTAATGTCACATTAGAGAGGGGCCACAAGTTTCTGTTTTCTCTTCACAACTTAGGACACTTCACATCTAGTTTGGTCCGGAACCTTCACACTTTTTCCGAAGAAGGAGGTTGAGAACGAATCAAAAAATAGAAGAAGAAGCTCTTCACAGGATTGCTTCTAGTATTTACCTCAAACCACATAATGTTTGAATGAGGACGTTCACTTAGCTGGTTGTAATACTTTAAGGATATTATTGTGAGCTAATGATCTAAACTTTTAAATTAATTTTCTTCATTCAAACGTTCAAACTTTTTTTCTGAGTGAGGGAATACAATGGTCGTCAGATGCACGTCAGGCTACAAACCAATCAATGTCAGGTATAGGTATAAACTTCCCACACAGGTGATAATGGCAGGACATGCATATGCTATATTAAGGTCTATTGTCTGATCCCTCAATTACAATGTGAAACCAAACTAATCACATCAAATGCAAACCATATAACAAAGACATGAATCTTTGTTCGTACCATGTTTAAGACGAGAAAATGTCTTTGTTTATTTGGAAAAACTATTTTTCTAAATTAAATTAATAGTTCTCATCCCTTCATAATTTCCTGTGGAGAATCAATGACTTAAAAAGTCTTCATCTTCAGAACCAGTTATTTAGTGTAGGCTGAGATGGTGGGTTTTCACATAACAGGGTCATACTCAGCTTTAAATTGATGATATATTTGTCCAACGCAAATACTAAATGTGTCTATAATCTCTCAACCCATTTCTGTATCAGTCTTGTCAGTCCGGTCTGAAGAAGTTTCACTTTTTCTAGGATTTCTCCAGGTAGAAAAACCAGTTTTATCTGTTTTATCATTCATCTTTCCTTTCATGCTTCTTTTCCCCTCTGTATCCTTATCTAACTTTTCTTTCGTGTGCCTGCTCTCCCTGTGTCTGACAAGTGAGTACTCTGAAGTGACGCTGACATTTCAGCTAAAAGAGATAGGCAGTTTGAAGTACATACACACTACACAACTGACCATTACAGACTGCCGACTCAGGTTCGGTTTGACTGAGAGGTGTGAGTGGAAAAATGCCTGATGGGCCACTAGAAGTGACTGAGGCACAGGAAAAGAGATGGTGGGTGGGTGTAGTTGGGGGATAGAGGTTGTTATGCATTCATTTACATTGTGCAAAGTCGTGACCTGTCCAGGGTCTTACATTGGCGAATTTCAGCTGGTATGGCTTCAGTGCCCCCTGACCCCTAAAAGGATAAACGGTGAAGATAATAGTTATGGATGGAAACTAAATAGGCTATCTCATGTTGTGAGAAGTTAAGCAATAAAGCTCTAGGTTCGGTGGTTCAATCCCCGGCTCTTCCAGTCTCTGTGTCAAAGACTGGACCAAATTGCCCCTGATGGCTGTTACGTTATATACATTGCATATAGAAGTGTGTGTGAGTAAGTGAATGTGACTTGGAGCATAAAGTGATTTAAGTGATTAGAAAAGCACCAAATGAATGCAGTACCTTATAGGATTTTAAGTCACAGGACAAATACAGAGACTTGAACCCCCACCCCAAAGGTCATGTAAGAAATAAGAAGACACGAGTAAGAAATAATAATCTGCAGTGATGTTTGAGATAAAAACTCAAGATTTTCCATCCTCCCATCTATCTGGTTCCAGTGAATCATAAAACGCTCGACAAATTCTATAAATTAACCCAGGTTTTGATATACGTGTTAGCGGTGCTGTAGAAGTGAAAGTTGTTAATTCTCATTTTACTTAATTTCAGTCAAACAACTCACGTTCAAACGTTTATTGCAGCAGTAGAACAGATTTAGTGTTTGGCGTCTAGGCTCCAACTTAATCACTCCCCCACTGTGGTGATTCTGTTGTTGGTTGTGTTGTTTTTGTCTCCCTCTCCTGTTCTGTTCCTGTCCTGCAGGTGGTGTCTGTGGCAGGGGGTGTGGCTGGCTTCCTCACTTCAGCAAACAAGGCACACCTGCAATCACTCACCCATCATCCACTCCATAAAAGCCTGGTCCTGACTCCACTACTCTGCCAGATAATTCCGTCTTGTTCGGTAGCGTACCTATGACGACCTCTGATTCTCGCCCTTCGTGTTTTGTTTCGTATTTAACCATTAGTGTTTTCTTTTGTTACCCAGA
>CM028869.1:3639535-3651243 GCA_016801935.1 Platichthys stellatus
CTGGTTGCTTCTCTGATTAATTTTCTCCTTGTCCGACTCTTCAGTTTGGGTGGACGCCTCCTCTTGGTAGGTTTGCGGTTGTGCCATATTCTTTCCATTTTCTTATGATGGATTTTATGGTGCTCAGAGAGATGTTCAAAGCTCTGGATATTTTTTTATAACCTAACCCTGCTTCATATTTCTCCACAACTTTATCCCTGACCTGTTTGGTGAGCTCCTTGGTCTTCGTGATGCTGTTTGTTCAGAAATGATCTATAACAAACTCTCAGTCCTTCACAGAACAGGTGTATTTATACTGAGATTAAATTGCAGACATGTGGACCCTATTTACTAATTATGTGACTTGCAAATGTGACTTGTGAATGCAATTGGTCGCACCAGATCTTTGTTAGGGGTTTCACAATAAAGGGGGTGAATACATATGCACTCAACACTTTTCAGATTTTTATTTGTAAATAATTGTGAAAATCCATGTAATATTTCCCCCCACTTCCAAATGATGCACTATTTTGTGTTGTTCCATTACATAAACTCACGATGAAATAAATTTTGATCTGTGGTTATACCATGACAAAATGTAGAAAAATCCAAAGGGGGTGAATACTTATGCAAGGCACTGTATGCTTAGTTATTTGTGTCAGGGGAGAGGCGGTGGTCTAGTGGCAGAAACTTGGACTATGGGCAGAGAGGGTCTCTGGTTCGTCTCTGGTTCGACTCCACAGAGAGACAACAAAAGACAAACCTGGATTGATCTGTCCAAAAATCCAAGAGTCTCCCTACCCTGTCTAGTGCCCCTGAGCAAGGCACCTTACTCCCCCAACATCTGCTCCCCAAACGCCGTACATGGTCGCTCACTGCTCTGTGTGTCCTGCACCAGATGGGTTAAAAGCAGAGGTTCAATTTCCCTACCTGCATGAGTGTGCCTTTGCATGTCTGTGCATGTGTTTGGGACTAATAAATGCATCTTAATCATAATTTAGACTGATCGTGTGTCCATACATGGAGCCTTTTTCTCTACCAATCAATGAACCGGACAGCAGTCTGCATGGTTAATGATCAGAGACCAATCAGTTTGAAGTTCTTTGTATCCAGAAATGCTGTATAAGAAATATGTAATCTTTCTTCTATGAGATTTTTGCCTGACTTAGCTGTGGTAAGACTGTCACCATATATTGTATCCGATATATTCTACTTTAACCCTTCAGTGTTTTGTGCCTACTTGTGTCTGCATTTGTTGAGTGGTTCCGAATCCATTTCCACCATTTATAACGGATCATCATGGAGAGCAGTTCTCCACCCATAGTTTGAATTCACTTGTAAGTGCAGCATTCAAAATAAAAAGTTCTGCCCTCTAACTGAATCCCTTGACCATAAAAATGTCCTGTTAATCAAAAGTTTGACAACATTTCAACACACCCATATTTCATTCTATTTATCAGAGTTTATGTTTTAATAATAGACTGCACAGACTCTCAGCATGATGGTAAAATAGTTTTAAACAAAACTATTTGCATAATCGCAGAAAAATTCAAATTCAATTGGATTTTAATTTCGTATGAAGAAGGTCAGCTGCTGTCCTGCTCAGTGGCAATTCGGCTTCCTTAAGCAAAAATGCTTGATGCACCACTGGAAGTATCAGTAGCTGAAAACACACACACACACACAAGAAGCTCAGATAATATTGACACTGACATGGCTGAGCGCACAACAAAAACTGAACTTGAAGTCAATGTACTGAGGCTGGAAACAAAGCAATCACATAAGTGTTCCCTTTTATCCTGTAGTTTGATGGGTTACACTTAGTCAGAGTGTGAAATCAACGGAAAGAAAGTGAATGGTTTTAGATTTATTTTATGAAATAAAAAATAATTCACAGATGCTCTGCAGGAAAATGATGGAATTTTGTTTCCGCTTCGTTCAGTCAGTTGCTAAAGACTGATGGTTATATATTTCAGACTGAAGAGTTTTCAAAACCTTCTGGCTTTTAAGGTACGTGTGTGCTTGTGTGTGTCAGGGCTCAGCAATGATCCAGTTTATCAACCACGCTAAATTAGACAGGACATTCAATCACTGAACACTCACACCGTAATGTAGTGATGAAAGACCAGCTGTTTTCCTCTCAACCCACAGACTGAAGGTACACACACACACAAACAACCAAAACAGCACGCGCACACATTAACAAAACACGTGTTATTTTGTTGTTTGTTTTACTTTTTCTGGAATCTATATTTTCCTTAACTCTTTAGAAATATTGTCCACCTGAGTTTAATTAGTTTTGTGCAAAATGATGCCTAATCCACCATTTAATCAAACAAATACTAGAATGGTCATTAGTCAGTTTTATTAATTAACTGAATATCTGAATTCTGCCATACTGCAATAACTGTGCAAACATCTGGACATGCCTGGTAGTTACTGTTAATCTTTTTATGTAGTTTACTAAAGAAACAGACCATGACTGCTAACAAAAGCTCATCAACTGATTTTTTTTTTTATAGAATATTTTAATTTTGATGAAAAACTTCATTGCGCATGTCTTTTCTGTGAACTACTTCACGATTACAAAGCAGAGGAGGAATTTATTCATACAGTAGTGTGGATTTTAAATGTCCATATTTTGCGTATTGCAAAGGCTGCACAGACAGTGCAAAAAGTATAGTGAATATATAGGTTGTTTTACAGCTTCAACTACTCAGTCCTCTCAAGCTTGAACATGAAGTCAGTTATAAGCACAACAGCAAACATTAACAAGCATAGTCTCGAACAAATGCCTTTGTACATACTTACGTTCAATAATAGAATACACACTGCAAGGGGCAAACTGGTACAGTTAGACAATAAAAAAACTAGTCATAACCAATTGTTCATTTCATGTTCTGTTTGCGAGGCCTCTTCTGCTCGTTGTGACTTTATTCTAAGAACAGCACCGAAAACAAGTTTTTCAATGCACAGCTCAAGCAATGTTTGCCAATCAAATTTTTAACAGGGTTTCTTTTTACCAAAAAATACACACAATTAAACAATTCTGAGCAGCTCCAAAGCAAAATGAATTGGAATAACTATACGGACAGTTCTGTACCACTCTGGAGAGACAGAAAAACCCATTGATGCAAACATAAATAAACATTGTTTTTTCTCAAAGGTTTGAATAAAAGGTAAGTTTGTTATATTTTAGAACAATAAATGGATTCAGCCAATAAAGCATTGGCTCTCTTTGGATGTTTTCCAGTGTAATTACAGTGGTACCCTGAAATATGTCAGAGAGAATAATGATGTGAGGGGAATGAGAGTGAGCGAGGAAGTGACTTGCTATACAGTAACATGACTGATTCGTAGCCACTGGGAAAGAGAGCTGTCTACAGAAAGTCCAACAGAACAAAAGACATTTTGGTAAAACTTATTTTTGTCAGACCCGCTGCTGTATATGAGGATGAGAAACCTAGCCTGAAGTTGTCAGACTCAAAATTTTAGTCAGAATGTGAGTCTGAGACCGCTCCATTGGGCTGTGATTATGGGGCGTGTTTCAACAGGCATGTTTGTTGAAAACGAATTCAACCCAAGGGCACTTTGATGACGTGGTTGATTACGTTACCGTTGATCATCTGTCAATCATCGTATAAAGCCCGCCCTGACAATCTGATTGGCCCGGTCGGGGCAAAATTTTTTCCCAATGGAGCGACTCCAGACCGAACTGTCGTCTGGCATCCAGGCTATGAGAAACCTGCTGTTCAAAAGACCATTCACTGTCAATCTTTTGTTACCAGTTAGTTTATATGGCACACAGTATGATCAGTCACATTATTGTGAGAGATACTTAAGGTCTCCAGAAACTGAGAGAACATTTTTAACCTTTCTTTTGTATGAATTTATACTAGCGATAGTAATATACCCATGGGTACTTTGCAAAAAAAAGTTTTTCTGAACTGTGTTCATTGTCAATTACTTTGTCTACTTAGTCTTTCTTCGTCCTCTTTCCCACGTCTCTACACCTGTCTATTTAACCTCAATTGTTCCCTTTTGTATTACTCAGGTCGTCTGCTCATGTTTCCAGGTTTGTGCTGTCAGTGTTTCAGTTTTGGAGTTCAGGGTTTTCAACTTCTTTCTTTGCTCGGACATTGGCCATGTCAGCATTTCAATCCATTCATTAATAAACTCTGCCGTTTTTCCCGTAAAACCTGTGGGTAGCTGTATCCTGTCCCAGCAATCATTGGGCGTGAAGTGGGGAACAGTGAGGACAGGTCACCATGTGTATCTCAGCGCCAACATATAGAGACAACAAAGCATTTACTCTTAAGCTCTCATACAGATTACATTTGGAAAACCCACAAAGACACATGGTGAAAGCAAATGCCCCACCATGCTGCCCATGTCAGTATTGATGGTGATAAAAACCCATGACAACATTGGATAAATGTGTTATAGTGAGAATGTGTATTCAAATATACAGAATTGAATACAGATGTATGACGGATGGTCTAATTTGTGACCTGTGTCCGTGTCCTTCAGAAAATTGTCCATCATGTGGGCATACACTCCGTTTCCACTGTCTGAAGCAAAGTTATAAAACTGACAGTGGCACTCTGACTGGATGGATGAGAGAGAGAGGGGAGGAAAGTAAGAAGGAAAAGGGAAGAGTATTTATTTCAAAGTAAGGGGAGAGGGCTGACAGAGAGAAATGGGCCCAACAGATATACAGTAACTCTTGTCATCACACTACACAGAGCTTGTCTGCTGCACTACACTAACTTCATGATACTTTCTATTTTCACACTCAGTCAAACACATCCCACAATCTCTATACATCTAACTTCACTCGGCCACAGATATTGAAAAATATCCATGTACAGGCCATTAGTGGAGAGCTGAGATGTAAAGCCTAATTCTGTTTCAAATTACTGGTGGGAAATGTCATCATTTGTTTCCACAGCATTTCCATTTGTTTCATATTATTACAGTGAATTCTTTTAAAAGGCCTCCTCTTTTCACATGCATTATATTTTTGGTGTTCCTGTCAGGAACATGAGTCATTTCATCCTCTCCTCATATTTTCCCATTTTCATTTCAATTCTAGAAAAAGGGAAGTTAATCAGTATGCAAAAAAGGAGCAAAAAGGTAAATTGAAATGTCATTTTATATTCAGCACACAGGGTGGTGGTGTATGTGTCTGCTTGAGGTTTTGCATCTATGCCTGTTTGTGTATCGGTATGTTGCTGATGCACATTGGCAGTGTGTGTGTTCCTGGTGCCTGTGTGTGATGCTGTGTATCTATTTCAGGGCAAATTAGTCCTGACAGTGTAAGCTCCTATATGAGGCCTTCAGAGGATTTTCTTATTTTCTAGCACAGATTTGTCCAAACACACTCACAGACAAATACATTTTCAGGAAATGACGGAGAAAACCGTTTCTCCCGTGTCTCAGTCAAAATAAATTTCAGACTATGATAATGAACTCCTTCACTCATTATTCTCCTATTAAAGGCCACCTCATGCTTTCCTATTAACGTAGCAAAAACATTGTTTTTTCTTAAGAATAAAAACATAATTGTGGCTCTTCTTTTTGCTATAAACAGTTAGGATGAATTATGGAGTGTGCATCACCTTGTGTTTCTGACACATCTTCTCATCTTCCTGACAACGAACCAAAAATTGGAAAATAAGTGAAGTCAAAGTCAATAGTAACAAAAAATCTTCTATAAAGTGGTCATATGAATGTTGAGGACTGGCATAGGACACAATAGTTTGTAGTTTTAATCCTTCTCAAACCACATCCCCTGGGCTAGTAAACAAAGTGATTGTGCCTTGAAATAAATTAGCCATGGTTTACCTAATTAGAGATCTTTGTTCAATTAGAGGTTGTAGCTCGATAACAGATTGGACTGAGGGACTTAACAACGACAGGCTGGGAGACAAGCCAGGTAAAAAGAACAGAAAACCAGTTAGACAGGAGGGCAAACCCGTAGGCGTCATGACCATGGATAAGTCGACACAGCAAACCATGGATTCAAAAATCCAAAATAATCTCCTTTCCTAACCACTAGTCCTTGACCCCGATGGAAAACATCACAAAAAAAAGAAAATATGTGAAGAAGAAGGCATAAGGAGTTAGCAAAGGAGAACCATGGTGCAGAGAAACTCCTCTTTCAGTGTTTAAAAAAAAAACTTTATTTATAACAGAAGATATGCACACAATTTACTCTGAGCCATAGGCTGTGGACTATAATGAAGTTTCCTGTCTGAAGCAGAATAGTTCATACAGAGGAAACGTTTAACCATCAGTTACTTACTGGAAATAACTGCACATTTTTACTAAAAAAAAATCTAAACAAATTCTCAGTACAACTCATAACAGTTAAAAATGACCCTGCAGGTCTGTGCATGCACCTTAAAAAAAGTCAGGTGACGTAGCATTAGGAGTCACTCTACTGTCATAGGATTGAAGTTATGTGGGCCTAGAATTACTATATACATCACCTATGCTTGTCAAGTACTGGTTAATTGTCACACACACAATCAAACTTTTACATGCATAAAAACAGATTTACACACACATTCATGAATGGTGGAGATAACTCAGCAGAGGCCTTGAGTTGCCTCAGGGAGGTATGATGGTCGACTGCTTTTACTGACACTGAGGTTTTAAATCTCACCAGAGAGGAAGTTAATGAGTCGAATTTAAATGAGGTTATGAGGTCAGGTGTGAAATAACAGACTGAAGAGCTGTCAAACACAACTACAAAAGAAAGGAGGAGAGCAGAGAATAGAAGTGAGAAAAAACTTGCACCAAAATCTAAAGGAAAGCTGCATTTCAAACACCATGTTAGGCTTTGTTTGATTTATATGGCCGTTGTTAACCTCTTTGGACTTTTCTCGTAATTGTTAACATGTACTGGAAGTCTGGAAATTTTCCAATAAGTTGGCATGTTTACAACATTTTTAACATGCAATGAATCAAAAACTGAAAAAACTAAACAGAAGCACATATCTCAGGATGAAAATGAGGTGTCATTCATATAGAAAACACTGAAAAAGAAGAGATTCAAGGATTTTATGCGCTAAGCGGCAACACCATGTCGGTGGGCCAATAACACAAAACCAAGAGGCCATCCCTCACCTGAATGTAGTTGACATTTTCCTGTTGTGAGCATGCGACTCAGACAATCCCCTGCTGCTTCTTAATTTGTGAACGACACGGGTCAGTCAAGAGTTAGTGTGAACTAAAAAATCATTCACGTTCATCAAATGTGAACCCATACGTTCTGTCCTGTCATGGCCCCTGCCTCACCTGCCTTCTAGTTTCTCTCTTTCTCTCTCTCTCTCTCTCGCTTGTTGCAGGTGGCGTCACTAATTACTGATGAGGTCCTGGTGTGCTGGAGTTGGGGCCTTGATTGACCAGCTGCCTTTATAAGCTCCACTCCTGCTCTCAGTCGGTGTCGGACTATAGACTAAGCTCAGTCAGTTGTTACAGCCAAAGGATCAAGTTTAGACTCTGAAGCCTGTTTGTTCCCTGTCTGACCTCCTCTGTCTCCCTGCCCAGGACCAGCAGCTGGACTATTTGCCCTGCCTGCCTGCCTGTTATTTGACTATTGGATTACCAATAAAGCATCATTTATCTTTACTTCTGCCTCAGCCTCTGTCTCTGCCTCTAAGTCCCAAAACCTGGCCTTAACATGTCCGTTGTTAACAAAAAATATTAACATGTTCCCCTCTCGTTAGCCATGAATGTGACAGTGGCGATATCACATCGTGATTGGATCAAGTGCAACAGCTTACATTTGACAAAAACACATAAGTGCGTGCTCTCCCGGACGCCACAGAGATTGCATTACAGTGCCTGCAGTTTAAAAAAGAAAAAGTCTTAGCATTAAAATCTATCAGAACGATGAGGGCAATTTTCAACCAGCCTGAATCGCCCTTTCCTCAATTTAACAGGGCTTAACGCTGCAGCTGATTGTACTATTCAGAGTCAGCAGGCAGGACAAACTGTCTGTCACAATCTTGAGAATTTGTATTATTTAATACATTTTAAAAATAATAATGATTGTCTTATTTTTTCTTTTGATCTAGAATCTTTGCTCTCTGTTTTTTAACGGTGAAAATAAAGTAATTTCCTGTTCCCCCACATCAAAATGTTGCGGTTGTTATATACTAGTGTGTAGAAACTGATGCAGGAGCTTACCTACAGCTAATGTTTAGTGTCTTCTCAAACCCAACATTGACAAGCACTGAGACGCTGCTGAGTCACTCTTATAACCTCAAAGTTGAGTGCACATACACACATACAGTGCAGTTCGCGCTCCGCTGACAACTCATTATCTGTCTCACAACCATTAATACTATCCATAAAATATCTGACAGTGTCCTTCTGAGTCATTCCTTATAGGGTGTGTGTCTGTGGACAGAGAGACGGGTAGAAATGATAAAGCGACCTTGGGTTGTTCCGTGAGATCTCTTTCTGGAAACTAATCAGATGGAAGTCAACCTGTAGCTTTACCCTGCCCATTTTATTTGGCCTCTCTATGACAACCTTTGGCCCTATGCTGGTAAGATGAGGTAAACCAATGCAAATTAGACAAGGGCTGTAACAACATCTGACCCCACATAGGAGCTGACCAATCGTATCATGTTAATGCAAATGTCAGAATGATGCTGCATGGAGGGAGCATAGGCAGCTGGTGAACCCGAGTTGTGTATTAACCATGTTTTGTTTGTGCGTTTGTAAGCAAGATGACACAAAAACAATTCAATCAGGAATTGGTTGTTGTTGTTTCGATGATTGCACCAGCAACAGGCATCAGACAGACCCAGTGTTCTGAAAGTAAACAAAATATTAGGGAGACCCTGCTGCAGTCTTTCTCCTTATGTGTCCCACCTTCCATATCTCCTACAGTGACATCCAGTAAATTAAAAAAATATATATTTATCTTTTCCTTAACAATAAAATGAAAAAGAATAATATAATCAGTTTTGTGGGAGTCCTGGTATACAGTGGGTTTGAAGAGACAGTGCTGCAGTGTTAACAGACTCATAATAGCACACAATGATCTCCCCTGGGAAAGCCTGAACTCTTGTAGTGCAATCAATTACAGTGAAGATTAAATCATGTGTTATCGAAACCTGAAAAACACCTGTTTTTTTCACTCTCTCTCTCTCTCTATGTCACACACAAACACACTTCGAGCCAGTAGCCTTGTTACAGGCTCGTTAATAGAAATAATATTTGCTCCCTGATTTAATCCCGGCATTCCACTGGGATTAGTGGTTTTAATTTGGCTTGGCTTTCCAATCTTGGCTTTCTAATTGGGAGATTGTGTGAAATAATGAGGTATAGTGGAAGCCATTACATCTTAATTATTTAAATCTCATATGGGTTAAAAGTCAGAGGCTATGATTACACGTATAATGACTGTGTGCTTAATTAGATAAAGGAATCCATAGCTGCGATCACTAAAATATCTTAATCAGTCAAGTCTCTAAAGGTATTAGTCATATATACTTAGACAGTACTGACATCCACAGTGATGGTAATCAAACTGGGAGCTGGATTGACTGCTCATCTTTTTGCACCAAATGGGAAAAAAGCAATTCTACCTTACTATAAAATAATTACTCTTCTGTAAATATCAATCAAGTGTCAAGTTTTGAATAACTAGTGTACAAATACATATTTAATGAATGAAAGGTCAATGTTCATCAATACAACTTGGTATTGGATTTGGACCTGTTAACCTTCAATATTAATACAATTTTGAATAAAAGACAAAAATATTCCACTTTAAATTATATTAAAATTGTATAACACATAAATATATACATAAATGAGTTGAAATTATAATAAAACCATGCAAATAAAAACATTTCCATCAGTTTTTTCCTATTTCTTTGTTGACCCATGAGGTGATTACGAAACGGATTAGCGCAAGAAGCGAGAGTTGTTACTGAACAACAGACAATCCAAGCCGAAGCTCAAAGGGCTTCATACACAAACACAATTAGGGGCCAGTATATAGGAGCCAATTAACCTTTAAGATATCTTTCTTTAATTGTATCTGTGTGTGTGTGTGTGTGTGAGAATGAGTGACACTGTGTCCATAGGTGTTTTTACCCCCACCTAAAGAACACCTGAGCTGGACCTGAGAGGCTGGGGGTGGAGCCCAAGTGGAAAGGCTTAAGGAGCCAGCAGCCAGAGGATCTGGCCGTGGCTGAGAAAGGCAACACTTTTTTTGACCGTGTGCTGCGACGTTCAACAGGGAAAATGTACTCTACGAGAGTCTCTTTAGTTTAGTTTGTTTCAAGCAATTTGTTATTCACCTTTCTACAATAAATGGTGTCAATCAAACCCAAGCTCAGCCACCAGTAGTATTAGTTAAGTAGAAGTTGCTGCTACATTTGCAATGGATTTAAATGGGCGCCGTTAGATTTAGAATGTTTTAGTTGGAGACTGTAATGACCAGAGTGAACATTTAGGTCGTTGAAGGAAATATCAACATCAGGATTAAATGTTTGAGAGCATTTAGTAAACTCCCCAATTCTTAAATATCCATAAAAAGCTAATAGACATACAGAATCTGTGTAAGGGGGAAACATGCAGTTTCTAAGCACTGACATTATCCTGTGCAGAACAGAGAGCGTGATGGGCTGTCTACGGTCTGAAAGGGGAAGAGAAACTTTTGAGATGCCTTTAAGTAATAATCTAAAGGCCGGATTTGAAAATAAAGTGGGGAAAGAAGGGTTGTGACAACTGGTGTTGAACTGTATTCCTGCTACTAGTCCGGCACTTTAAACCAACTAACTTTGAAGGACATCCATACAATAACAGATGAATGCAAACACTGAGTTTATGTGAACAGGTTTTGGTGATACATGAACTGAGATACAGAACAAAGTGCAGTGGCAGCATGCAGTCAATAATACTTTTTAAAATAAAAATAAAAAAAAGTTTGAACTTAAGTCTAAAGATTGTGAGTAACCGATTAACAGACTTCTGAAACAGAAGTGAATTCTACAAAGCCATCATTGAATCCATCCTCACCTCATCAATCGTGCAGCGGATCATCTGGTCAGCTGAGAAGGTCATCGGCTGCGACCTGCCGGCTCTTATAGACCTGTTCCACTCCAGGACCAGTAAGAGAGCAGGCAAGATCATTGCTGATCCTTCCCATCCCGGTCACCACCTACGTCAGAGACTCCCATCCGGACTACCACACCAAGGCAATTTCCTCGATGTGTAAATATACTTGGCAATTAAAAGAATTCTGATTCTGATGTTGTACTGAATCAAATCAAAGTTTATCTTCACATGCACCAATGACAGTGTCATCGGAGCAGTGAAATTCTTATGACATGGCAGGCAAACATCTACGCAGTAGGCGACTTTACAAAATGACAAAAAAAAATAACATACAATGTAACATAACATAACATATGACATATAACACAGTCAGGTGAATATTAAATTAAGTAATATGAATATATGTATAACATATAACATAGTCAAATTAAAGTCAAAGTTAACTGAAGCAGCAGTTTACAGGGTGAAGGAGTGGGGAATATTAAATAAGATAAGTATATGTGAAGTAAGTGTATTTGTATGATTCGGGAGCAGAATGTACATGGTGACTATTCAGAGGATAGAAAAAAAAACAACATGCTATCTAACATAACATATAACATCACATCGTAAAATATAATGTAGTCAAGTGAAGCAGT
>CM028869.1:3672888-3687925 GCA_016801935.1 Platichthys stellatus
CTTTAGAACCATTACAGCTTTAGAGTTTGTTTACAAGTGAAATGGTATTTATTGCAAAAAGGACAGAGAAAATTGAGATGGAAAATAATACTTTTGTAGAATGTATTATGTGTTTGTGTGAAAACAGTATTCATGAGACACAAAAAACAATATATATAGATATAGATTATGACAAAACATTGATATAACTATTACATTACAATTTGAATACTGCAAAGATTTTTAAACTGCAATGGAAAGATTGTTGTGTTAGTGGATAAATGATGCCTTACATTAATCATATAAGAAAATGTGAACTTCCTCAAATTATTACATGAACATGTTTTCTGTTTGACTGGTCTTCTGCCTCTATAATGGACAAGTGAAGGACGTGCAGATGTATCATTCGTCTTTATTTACAGTCAATCTCTACAAACCAAATTCTAATATTTAAATTTTCCTGATTTTCTCAATTCTTCTAAAAGTTGTTGCATTTGAGTGGAAAGCAAACTATTCAAATTATTAGGGAGTACAGACAAAAAGAATAGAATAATAAGACAAAACTTACTTGTGTGTGTTTGTGTCTGTACACATCATGTTGTGTAATATCAGTGTGCGACTGCATCTGTGCAACTTAAATTACTATCACTCAGATTTTTTGTAGAGTTGTGCTATTCTCTTTATAATCATATAAAGGCATTAGAAAGGTAAAATATAATTTATGTGCAGTTCTGTTCAGTAGCGTGTGATGTTGGCCCCTAGAGTAGCAAAGGCCTTTATGGTAAATGTCTTCTTTAGTTGCTTATTTTTATGCTTAATTTATTTGAGCCAGTTGGAAAATCTGTTAATCTGACTCAAATCCTTTGGTTAAATATGATTACTGCACCAAAGCTTGTTTCCAAAGTCCACATCAGGTCTTGATTATATACTTGGCATAAAATCTTACCTCTGTCTATAAAAAGTGGTGTTCAAAGCAAAATGTATTTGAGGCTAAATCTGTCTCTGTCCTGCCGGCTGCCACTGTTTCATAATTAACTGTCGACTCATTGGCTAGTTGGATAGTCAATATCGACTCCGACAGGTTATTCCAATGGATCGGCTTTAGTAGTGATGTCCGAATGTGTCCTTTTTTTTTGTCATTCAGTTCGACTGTCTTTCCTCAATGCAGACAGATGTTGGATGGTTAAAAACTGTGTGTGTCTGTTCATTGTGAGGACATTATAAGGGCATTTTTGCCGGTTATCACAAATTCAAAGGGCTGTTTGAGGGTTAAGAATTGGTTTTAGCATCAGGGTTAGTATTCTGTTGAGGTTAGTGATGGTGAGGGTTATGTTCACTAAGATAGAAGTATGAACGTTTGTGTGTGTGTGTGTATATATGCGCCGACAACATTGCCTGACTGCCAGAAACACAAAGCATCATCTACAATCATTTCGGAGCTCAACTTCACTGCACAAACAGAATGACAAATGTGTATTGTTTAACCAAGGTCTCTGGATAACAAACCAGTGCACATGCGTACACACACATTTCTTGTCTCCACATTAGTGTCTGAGTCTGGCTTGATTTACGACACACAACTATTATGTTTCCAGTGAAAGGCTCTGATAAAGCCATTAGACGCTGCCTTCCTAACACCAAACAAGAGACACACCAAGTTCTGAACTCACATCTGAACACTGAGCAACATTTAGCATTTGAGGAGTCAGTTATTGCTCTGCATAAGTTGGTGTAAATAATGAGATAAAAGTATATTGTTCTTACATCCATCACATGGACAAAGGCACACCTTCTTATGTAGGTTAATGTTACATACTGGATATTACTGTTATTTACTGCATGTACAAAACTCGAGACACCGACCTCTTCATGGCAGACCTTTAAAAAAAAAAAGGATTTGTTATTCTCCATTCAAGGAGGGTTACCAACAGTATCCATAAGGTGCTTTCACAGCTCAAAATGTCAACAGCAAGGCACGAGGGGGGCACATACACTAAAAGCTGTATCTCTTAGGCCAGTGAGATGACACCATGCTACAAGCAAAGCATTCGAGCATGTGTGTGAATGTAAGAGGTTGAGCAGGTTTTTGAAAGGTCAGAAAATACACTGAGGGGACGGAAAGAAAGAAAGGGGGAAAGCGGACGAATGGATGGAGCCAAAGAGAGGGAGGGGACAGAGGGACATATATCATAAATAGTACCAACCAATTACCTGCAATGGCCTTTAAAAGAATAGTTCAACATTTGGACATTTGGGTCCAAACATGCAAGATGGCAGCTTTCAAATATCCATGATATTTTGGCTTTATTTCTTTGTTTCTTTTGTGCATCTTTTAAAAGATCAATTCTGTTTGTGAAGCTGTAGACGTTCTGTGGATTGTGTTAATTTTGGACAGCCCCAGGCTAAAATATTCCCTCATCATCCTCAAAACACATGCACATACACTTGGTTTGAGTCTCAAAATACAATACCCCATTTAGTTGGCTGCTCGGTTTGGCCTCAATACTACATAGAACTGACCCTAAACCTGACATAGATTTGATCGAGGTCTAAACTGCAGAATTTTTAAAACAAACTTTAACTCTTACTGTTTGGATGATAGGGCAGAGGTGTTGCAGCTGTTTAGCTCCCTGGATTTAAACCTCTTGACTTTCCTGCAGTAACATCTATTACTCGAACTGCCAACACTCTGCACAACCTCAAGGGTTTTCTGACCTTTCTTAATCCTGCAGAGGACATTTTGAGTCGTACAACACAAGGCTAAATACTATATGTATCCAAATGTGTAAAGCTGATGTGAAACTTCCGGGATGTCTGTCTGTTGTTTTTGAGTATTTTGGGTGTGCAAGGTTTTAGAATTCTGTAGAGCTGAAACACAATTTACCCTATTCTGTTGTTGTGTTGAACAAAACTACTTTTCTTGCACAAACACGTTTGAGGCCTGTAACATATATTCATTTTAACAGAAGTCCACTTCTGTGCTTATATCTAATAATAAGTATACGTTATTTTACTGTGTCTATATGTAAAATGTCATTGAATTTGACCTGTCTCTTAATATTATGAGGTTCTATACCCTGTTATTGCCTGGTTTCTTGTATTCATTGTATCTTTTAGCTTGATTAACTGTGCATTTTTTTTCTGAAAATTGATGAATTTCTCAATTTACGGTCTTGACCACATTAAGATAAGTGCCTTGAGGAAATGTTTTTTATGATTTGGCACTATATAAGATAAATGGTATTGAATTGAGGATGTTAAGTTAAAATGTCAACATTGATATCTCTAGGTAGAAAACTAGGATCTGTCTTTGTTGGACAAACTTGCCTCTGTTCAGGTGGGAATCTGTGTCACAGGGATGTGCTGAGCAGAAGTAATTTGTTCAGCTACCAAAGTATGGTGGCACGCTAGGATTCCTTTCTGACCTTGATAGCTCCACAGCGAACCTCCTGACGACTGGAAACCTTGGTCCAGCAGAGCCATTTGTGTGCATATACATTTGTGTATTTTGTGTGTGTGCGTGTTGCACTCCCTTATGTTGCCCTGTGTTCTGCACATTAACAGCAGTTGCTCTCAATCCCATTTTCTAGGATTACTGGCCCGTTTGTAAACCTCTGTCCTGCCCTACCGTATTAAAGAAATTAACTCATAAACAATTAATTGTTGACAAATGTCCAGTGCAGATATCTGGAGTGAAATGCAAAATGTCAATTGTCCCTGTGAGGAAAAAGCTGATCTAAACTCACTTTGATGAACCTGTGACTCAAACTGTGGCTTTCTGTGGAGTTGTATACTTCAGTTTAGATGCGTTTTCTGCCATTTACAGTCCAACTGGTGACCTTTCACGTTTTCCTAGTTCAAAAAGTATTTGACGCCTCTGTAGTTAAAAATCAATAATTCCTATGCTTTACTGATACTGAGATACCTCGAGAATAGACCGATTTTCAGTCGAATAAATGTTATGGTGAGTAACTGAGTAAGGTTATGTTGTTTTAAACAATGTTTGCTGGTGCAAGACCATGAAGTGCTTTACCAACAGCAAGTAAAGAAGCCTTGGTGTAGGAATGGTCAAATAAAAATAGCATCCTGACTACACATCTTTAAGAATGACTAACAGCTGTAGAAAGTGCTGAGGTGGAAGCAATGGTGCAAAGTTAAATGAACACATGGTGCACATTAAGTGGGTGAATTAAAGCAACACTATGCAAATCTAAACTTTATTGGGTGGGATAGATTCCCACTCCTCACCTTAAATGTCTATTCTTGCTCTATGAATCTTTTGTGAGTATGTATGAACCCATATGGAACTGGCTGATAGTCATAGTTTAAACTGAAAGAATCAGGTCAAGCTAGTTCATAACAAGTGCTGAACTGTAGATTGTAGAGACTGTTGAGTTAAAAAAGACTCAATGTAGTCAGAGCTGTGCTCAAGAGATTGATCTAATCAGTTAATAGAATGAATCACCAAATGTGGCCTCAGAGGGCGCTATTGCTCAGTAGCAGTAACATAGTGTTGGTTTTTGTCTATTTAGTGGAGCAGAAGCTTCAGTGCTCCTTTAAAGCAACAGCACGTGAAACAGGAGTAACATTCCAAATCAAACTTAAAATTAATTTGCATGTTTTATTCATTTGAACTTTGATTGCTGCTATTTTAATGACATCATCTCATTGTGCTCTCAATGTTTTAATGGCAGCACCAGCTATTTACAGCTGGATTCACATAAAAAACAAAGGGGTATGGCCAAGGGGTGAAATGGGATTGGGCCAGTCACAATACCACGAGAAAAGCAACTATGTACGGGTTATTCAAAGGGGATTCATGTTTTTAAAAAACATTGGATAGGGCACAGGTTAGGGTTTCTCCTTTGTGCGTTTTTTTTCTTTATTCTCGTAAATGTATAACTTTTACTCAAAATTACGAATTTGTCTTATAATAATGACATTATATGACTTCTCATAATATATCAACATAAGTCTCGTAAAACTAAGACTTTATTCTCATAAAATAATGAATTATTTCTTCTCATATTACAACTTTATTTTCTTAATATAACGGCCGTGTGACTTGATTCTAGTGAAAAGTATTACTTTATTCTCTAAATCGCAGTAATTATTGTCCTTAACATGGCCCTAATACTCCTTCATAGAGTAGCCCCATGTTGCTGCAGCTGAAACCACACTGCCTCTGATCTGTGGATCATAGCGAGCAACTGTGAATAACTCTTAATACCAAGGACTGCTGGGCCCTGCAGTGTGCTTTCCCATCACATCAGAGATCTGAGAACGCTCAGATGACATCAGACTGAAAAGTGCTACAAGGACGTTTGACATTTCAACTCAGTGTTTCATCTCAGACGTTTGGTTCAAAAGCTGCTGCATCGAAATGCAGCAGTCACCTCAGGTGGAAAACCTTTACTGTGACCGCAAATGTAATGCCACCAAAAATGTGTGGGTGTCTCTCTCTCTTTCTCTGTCCGGGCTTATATTTAAAGACCATGTAAAGCAAAGTCAGTCAATTGTCCCTAAACATCCTATACATGTCATTCTGTGATAATTGAAAGTATGTGAAAAGAATAGCATCTATAGTACTGATTTGTGAAGTTTGACCGTTATTACAGCATTCCTTGGTGCTATTGAAAAAACAGCTGAAGTCGTGAGGTGTACACAGCTCGTCCATTTACTTAAGTAGAGTGGGCAGTTCATTCCAAAGGTAAAACATGGTTAAGCAGTCAATGCAAGCAACCAAGTCCATTCAGGGAAAACACAAAATGCAGGCTATGGCGGTGCGCATGCATTACTACCAGACGAAGGAGCAGATTCTGCGGATGTCGTGGGAGAAAGGGCAGCTGAAATACTCAGGAGCTAACATTAGCTTTACCCCGATCTCAGCGCAGACTTATTACGTAGAAGAACCGAGTTCCTCCCAGTCAAGAAACAGCTTTGGTAAGCAGGAGTGACGTATTCTCTGCTACATCCAGCAAGGCTCCGGTTCTTTTTAAATGGAAAGAAATAAGAGTTTGAAACTCCAACCGAAGCTCCTGCTTTTGTTAAGTCCAAGATTCTACCAGCGGTGACATCAGAAAACGAGAGTGATGGTATGTAGGCTCACTACAGCCAGTACAAGATTGGGACAATGTAATGTTACTTTATCGTTTCTACTGCCCTTTCTTCTAATGTTATTTCTTTTAAATTATTATAATATATATATATATAAATGACGGGCTAATACTGTACAATTAACGTTCAATGGCCTGCTGGTAGAAGATGGGATGACAATATTACCTCCTTCATATTCGTTGGACTTGTTTTCACCTAGGCACAAAATAAGAAGCTTAAAATCTTTCTGTGAGTTTAATGGCTAAATGTGTCAGGCAGAATATAGCCTTGTGACAAATACCAGATAGATCTTATCAAAGGAGGTAAAGAACATAATAATTGACTGTTTAAACGTGTTTCATTATCTTAAGTTAAGAGGAGGAGAGTTAGGTGAAAGTGATGTTTAGCTAATATGAATCTTACTCTTATTATCTATGGTCATCCTTTTTATTGTGACACCCTTTATACTACACAGAGCAATGTTCTGTCTTCCTGCCTTATATATGATATTACAGCACAACTCTGTAAAGTATGAGTAGAGTTAGGAATAGTGGTAGAAAAGTGAAGCTCATCTCTTGGAATGTGAAATGCCTGAATCACCCTGTGAAGAGGAACAGGTACTGGCACATTTAGGTCAACTTGGGGTAGGTGTAGCCTTCCTCCAAGAGACACACTTTTGAAGTGCAGATGATTTAGGTATACAGAGGATATGGGTGCGGAAAGTCTTTCATTCCAAGTTCAACGCTAGGACCAGGGGCGCAGCTATTCTTATACACAAAAGCGTCACCTTTGATAGTGGTCAGATAATTGCAGACACGAATGGCCGGTTCGTCGTAGTCACCGGTCAGCTTTTCAACAAACCTGTTATTCTCGCAAGTGTATACGCTCCAAATGTGACAGTCCTTTAAAAGTCTGCTACTCATTTGCAGAAAAGAAGCACGGGAAACAGCAAATAAAGTATAAAATAAAACTTTACTTCAACAGTCCATTCAGGGATAAGGCAAAATCCAAAGTCGTAAATCACGGCAGGATCCAAAAGCAGGTAGTCAAACACACGGAAGAAATAGCTGGAGCCCATGAACACACAACAGAGACAATCTGGCAGAGGGTGAGGGGAAACACAGAGTATAAAAAGGGAGTGCTAAATGAAAAACAAGGTACAGGTGTGTGGGGAAACCAACAGGAACTAGAGCTAGACACATGAACAAAAAAAATAAAACTGGAAGTGAATACAAATAAACAGACTGAACAGATTGTTACAGTAAACTGGGATGACAGCTCTTTTATTAACTAATTATTTTTTTACTGTACCTGATCTAGCCTCTACCTCAGCAGCAGAGCAGCTGTTACTAAAGTCCCGACATTCGTTTATGAGTTTGGCGACAAAGCAGGCCGGTTTCTCGCTCACAAAGCCCACCAAACTGCAGCCTCACGCCAGATAACTCAAATTAAGACCACCTCGGGTTCAGTGACCGCAGACCACAAGGAGATTAATGATGCCTTTGTAGCGTTTTATACAAACTTATACTCGTCTGAATATGATGAAGCTTCAGACTCTGAGTTGTTTTTCGAAATTTGAATCTACCAACCCTTGAGGACTCCCAGAAAGATGCCCTTGATTCCCCCCTGACGCTTGAGGAGGTTTGTGATGCCATTAAATATATGCAATCTGGCAAATCCCCTGAACCAGACAGGTTCTCAGTGGAGTTCTTTAAGAAATTTACAGAAGACTAATCCCACTCCACCCAGTCAAACGCCTTCTCTGCATCTAAGGATATTACAAGTTCAGGATCAATCCAAACAGGTGGTAGTATAAATAATATTGAAAGCCTACTGATATTAGAATGGTAATGTCTGCCTCGGATAAATCCGGTTTGGTCAGGTAGCACCAGCTTGGGAAGAGTATTTTCGCGCGGCAGAGCAAGGAACTTTCAATTGGCCATCTCCCTGAGACTCTGAACCAAGCCTCTGTCTCCTAACTAAAAAGGGCAAAGGCCACTTGTTGTCCCAACCCCAGCCTTCCCATTCAAGAGAGTGTCTTCCCATTTTAAATACCTTGGGTTGGTGGTGCCGCGGTCTTTTTACAAGTTGTATAAATTAAACATCACACCATTACTAGATCAGTGCAGGCAGGACATAAACCACTGGCGCACGTTACTTTTATCATTAGCTGGCCAGATCAATCTAATTAAGATAATGTTCTTCCTAGGTTTCTGTATTTGTATCAATGTATTCCGATTTTCATTCCTAAAATACCCTTTTCTGCACTTGACCAAATGCTATTCGCATTTATATGGGATAGCAAGTCCCACCGTATTCACAGATTTTTTTCACAAAGGCCAAAAAAGTTAGGAGGTATGTCAATGACTAATTTTCTTCACTATTACTGGGCTTGCAATGATCAAAAGGTCATAATGTGGGCTAATAGTGGTGCAGATGTGGAAACTGCTTTGGTTAACCGCTTTGGTTAAATTAGAAATTTTTAAATTACAACTCCATTCACTGGTCAGAGCTCCCTTGCCTCTTAATTCTGGTTCTTTTAAAAAACTATTCATGCTACGCTGCTCTTCAAATTGAATTTATCATGAAATGTATGTTTAGCAAAAAAAAAAGAACTAATTATCTGGAGTCCTTATTTCATTTGTTTAATTAACAGACATTTCATTTTCTGATTTTGTTGAATGTGAGTCTCTGATGTTGTTTATTAATCATACTTCTTTGATTTGATTGTTATTTGGGTTTCAATATAAATTTTATACTAATTGATTCACTGAATTGATTGTGATTCCTTTTCCTTTGATCCCTTTTTGTAGCTTGGATAACAAGCTATCCAGGTTAGCTCTCTGTGACTGTGATATACGTTTGTGAATTGACAGGTTAAGAAACCCTGTCTGCCACCCAACTGTCTTTTTTTGAAAATTTAGAAAACCTACACTGCAAACTGATCCATTAGTAAAGTCTCAGTGATTGCAATGCTAATCCACATCTCTCACACACACACACACACACACAAACCGTGATGCCGCTGATGAAAAACAGCTTAAACACCTGATTAAACTCTCACCACACAACCATCTGCACCTCAGGGACAATAGGTCTCACCTGGTTGCCAGGGCAACCGGCAGGGGATTATTCATCTATGAAGGTTGTCATCGCGTCTCTTTTTCTCCCCTAATACATTTTTTTTCATATCTTCTTTAATCTCCCTATTCGTCCTTTCCTTTCCTTTTTTTGTCATCTCATTTCATTTTCTGTCATCTCCTCTTTCCTTCACCTCCTTTTCCTTTCCCATTTTCTTTCTCCACTCTTACCACACCTCTTTTCTTTTATTGGCATCCCTGTTTCCTCATCACCTTTTTTATCTTTTAGTGTTATTTTATTCATTGGTCTCATCTTTAACTTTTTCATCCTGTCGTTTTACCACCTTGTTTTGGACCTTTTCCCGCCTCCACACCTTCTTTCCCGGATATTTCAGATTTTCCTTTGCTCCTCCTCTTTACTTTCTCACCCTAAACCCCCTTTATCCCCTTTTGCCCTCCTGTTTGTCCACTTGTCTCTTCTTTCTTCTTCCTCCTCCAGTGCTTCTCCTCTTTTAAATTTACCTCTCCCCCGTTTTCTCTCCTCCTGTCCTTTTTCTTATTATTGTAATTTTCCTCTCCTCGTTCCCTTTCGGATTATTTCTCTCCTCCGTTCCTCATTTCGTTATATCACTGATAACCTAGTTTAGTTGTGTTTTCCCATTCCAAATGCTGTCACCTTGCATTACCTCAGAGTTCCTACTGGGCGTCCCTGTTGGTTATTTATGTACATTCATTGTGTGTGCGTCCGCGCGCGCTGCACCACATGCTCAAATAGCAGCGAAGAGCTCAGGCATTAATATCCGGGTCCTCTAGTCATTTTGTTCTCCCCATATTTGGTAGAGTGTTGTATTTTTTTTATTTTCTATTTGTATTCATTTATCTGTTGGTGATGGGACTGAACAGAAATTCATTCGGTCTTAATATTTACACCCTGAGGTGTTGTTTAAGAGATTGTTTTAAGATATTCGTGAAGTATTGTGGCTTTTTTTTTTTTTTTAGGGGGGGGCTGGAACTGATGTTGCATCCCAACTCATTGCTGCTCATTGTATATTCATATAGCAGTTTTAAAAAAGCCAGACACACTTTACATTTTATTCAACAGGTGTTTGTGTTGTTTGTTTCGCTGGTGTTATCAGGCAGGTTTGTGAGGTCGATAGGGTTAGGGTACGATACTGGACATTGTCAGACTGATTAAGTGGCATTCAGCCTGATACAGAAAAGTTTCCTGACCAGTGATGCCGGTAGCACTTTATTTAGTAACGTGTTACTCTAATCTGACCACTTTTTTCAGCAACAAGTAATCTAACGCGGTACTATTTCCAAACCAGTAATCAGATTTAAGTTACTGGTCACTGTGCGTTACTATTTTGTCATTATTAGTAAAATATATATTTGATTTCCTCTTGCGTCTCTGGGAGTAAAGTCATGTAGCCCAGTGTTCTTCAACCAGCGTGCTGCGGCACACTAGTGTGCCGTGAGAGATCGTCAGGTGTGCCGTGGTAAATTATCTAATATCTAGTGTTGCACCGATGTATCGGCCGAACACCGGTAGTGTCCGATATTCGCCTCGTTTACGGACATCGGCACATCTGTAATAAACTTGACCTTCACCGATATCATTGGCCGATGTTCACTAGTATTTGTGGTTAAACCGCTGGGCACGTGCCGCGGGACCGGTTGGAGGGGACCGGGTACAGCGGTCGGCGGCTGCGACTCTAGACACGTGTCGGCCCCTTCTCGCGGATCACCTCAGCTACGGCTCCCGCTGGGGGAACCCTCCGTTCGCGCAGGGGGGGCCTCCTCCGGTGGTTTCTAATAAAGTGAGTGTTGGCTAAACCGGTTGTCATTTTATATCTTGAGGCGGCGGGGGTGTTGTCGGCAGCTGCTGAATGTAACTAATAAAGTAACTTTTAAAATCAATTAATCTGTAAAGTAACTAAGTTACTTTTTCAAAGTAACTCTGGCAACACTGTTCCTGACATATTCCACCAACGTCCGTCTGTCTGTATGTCAAATTTGGTGCAATTATTTCTTCTTCTATGTCAACATTGCTCAACAACTGACATTCACTATAAAATCTTGCAGATAAACCAGTTAGGATTAACGAAACGTTTCAATTTCACACTGCTACATAGTCTCTTTATAAACTAACTGTAAACTAAACTAATTTACAGTTATCGGAAAATACAAATTATCTACAAATTATCTAGTGAAGTGATAGTGAATCAGAAAGTCTTGAACAAACCTAAAGCTTTTAAGATAGTGGCCTATTCTAATTGTTCTTAACTGAGTTTGAAATGTCTTAAGGGGTATTGTAATCCTGCTTTATGCTTATATATCTGGGGCGTAACTTCAGTCCTCTCATCACAGTTTCAGAGGCATTCCACCCTGACAAGAGTTTTTGAAGATCAATGAACTGTAACCTCTGAAACTTCCATTTTGCTTGTAGTTATTTAATTTATATATGAGCAGGAGCATGAACTTATTGAGCGGGAGGTGTTTCTATATTATTTATAAAAGGAATATTTTGCATGATCTGTAAATTACTATCACAAATGTATTATTTCTCATGCTTCTCCCTTAGCATAATAATTATTTTTACCAGCTAAACGCATCTTGTTTGAACTTAAACTGATCTTATAACCTTGTTTTGTCTTGTATTTCTTCCAATATTATAATTACTAGGCTATGCTAACATCCATTTTTTTGTTAAATCAGAACACAACTGCTGCACTTAAAATAAATGTTATCAGATGGAGAAAGAGTATTGTGATTTATTGTAAAGCAGTCTCTTTTAACTTTCCGAGGTATTTAAGGAGGCAAAATGGTAGATGAAAATGTACCGTTAGATGACCACAGTGGGATAGTTCATTCATCAGCCAAAAGCATGTTAACATTCACTATGAACTTGATTTAGCTGTATCAAAAAAATCATATAGAACATGCAGTCGATGTCTGATGTTGCCATTTAGCTGTTCGATGAGGTAAGCAGAAAACAATCTGATTGTAACGTGGATCTTAGCCATCATCGCAACAATTGCCCCCCCTGAGAAATTTGTCAGGAGCCGCCACTGCTAATGACAATCAATCATTCTGAAGTAGCTCTGAAAAACTTAACAGAGGACAAGATAAAGGAATATTCCAAACAGGCGTGTATATAATGGACACTGTACTAATTTACAGTTATCGGAAAATACAAATTATCTAGTGAAGTGATAGTGAATCAGAAAGTCTTGAACAAACCTAAAGCTGACTCCAGCGACAATCATGCATGATGCTTTTTTAAGATAGTGGCCTATTCTAATTGTTCTTAACTGAGTTTGAAATGTCTTAAGGGGTATTGTAATCCTGCTTTATGCTTATATATCTGGGGCATAACTTCAGTCCTCTCATCACAGTTTCAGAGGCATTCCACCCTGACAAGAGTTTTTGAAGATCAATGAACTGTAACCTCTGAAACTTCCATTTAGCTTGTAGTTATTTAATTTATACATGAGCAGGAGCATGAACTTATTGAGCGGGAGGTGTTTCTATATTATTTATAACAGGAATATTTTGCATGATCTGTAAATTACTATCACAAATGTATTATTTCTCATGTTTTCTCCCTTAGCATAATAATTATTTTTACCAGCTAAACGCATCTTGTTTGAACTTAAACTGATCTTATAACCTTGTTTTGTCTTGTATTTCTTCAAAGTACGAGTATATGGATTTTTCCGAGTTGGGTGTCATTTAAATATTAAATGATTTATCATTGTTAACCATCTTGTTATATCTCAGTGACATGGATTTGAGCATAATGACACATGCAGGGTTATTAAATGTTAAACAGCTGAAGGTTACTCTCTGAAAGTCATAATGAAGTAAACCAATACTTATTTATTTGTCTGGGATGAGCAGTTCTTCTTTATTATGTCCCTGTCACATAAGTTGGGTTGATGTCAGAGGATAAAATGGTCACTTTTTTACAAGTAATCAAAATGACCAGTGAACTCTTGCTGGTCAAGTATAAACACAAATTCATCACATGAATCCCAAAGCTGCTGTCTTAATATTGCACAGGTACAACCAGTGTGCGTTCCAGTGTTATGCAAGTTCACACCTCTCATGAACTAGTTCAAAGTTCAGTTCATACAAGTAAACATGAATAGTTCACGTTCATAGTTCCCCATTTAAATTCTGAACTAGTTCATAGTTCAGTTCATGTCTTAAGGTGGAAAGTGAGAATGCAAGACTTAACTTGTTAAAGAAAACCTTATTCATCATTGCCTTTACTGTCGGAATGTTTTTCACAGTGTGTAAAAATCCCTCAGATAATAATAAGGTGCATCGGATCTCGGATGTAGTTCCTGAGTCTGCGTCTCTGCTTTCTCTTGCCATCTGTATATGAGACCGAGAGCTGTTGTGTTGCAGGTATGGCCTGCCCCTTTAAGGAAAGTTTGTAGTGTGTGACGTAGTGCACCTGGGTAATTTGGGAAAATACGCTGAAAGTGTGTTTATAAGGAGAAGTGACGGACCACCTAGAGGGTATGCGAGTGTTGCTCCTGCTGTATATCCGAGAAATAAAGTGTCCGCATTCCAAGAAAAGAAACATCTCCTCCTCCTTATTCACGGAACGGTCCGGACGGCTGGTTACCGGCCAGACAGCGAGCCAAGATAACGTAAGTTATGACCATAACTATGGATCTATGAGACCGACCGATGACCGTCACCACGGTCTTAACACGAATGATGTCCTCATCTCCCTATCCTCGAGACCAAATATCAACAATGTCACGTGAGTGACCTTAAGGGGGCTGGGCTCACCGTCCATAAAGCTCCCCAGTGAGCGCGGCCGCCTCCTCCTTGTCTGAACGCCTCAGCCCGTTCTGAGTGACAAAAGAGGGTGACGGTCATCGGTCGGTCTCAAAGATCCATAGTTATGTTCATTACTTACGATCTATTTCGACCTCCCTCAGACCATCACCACGGTCTTAACACGGATGACTAGTATCATCAGGGTCACAAAGAACAGAGGACTCTACTGCCTCACATCCTCGCCCAGCAGCTGAGAGCAGCACTGCGGAAGCCAACGGTGTGGGGGAAGCCACGTTGACCCTGTAGAATCTAGAGAATGTGCAGGGAGCACTCCATGTTGCTGCTGCACATATTTCTGAAAGAGGGACCCCCTTTAAAGCAGCCCAGGAAGATGCCATACTCCTGGTGGAATGAGCTACCAAGGAATCTGGGACTGGTATGTTCTGTCCAGAATAGGCCTCAGCGATAGTATTAACGATCCAATGGGACAAACACTGTTTAGACACAGACAAATAACTGAGAGTATGAGCCCCTCAGAGACTTTGTGCGTGCAATATAAGCCTTCAGTGCCCTTACTGGGCACAACATAGGCAGGCCGGCTTCCTCCTGTAGTAGAGCCGGATCAGGTTGAAAAGTGCTGATCTCGATCACCTGATTTACCGTCTGATGGTTTATGACCTTAGTCAAAAACGAGGGGTTTGGCCAGAGGGACACACCTGATTCACCTGCCCTCCATCTTAGACAATCGTCACTTATAGACAGAGCATGCAATTCACTCACCCTTTTGGCAGAGCATATAGCCAGGAGGAAAGCTGTTTTGTAAGATAGAGACTTAAGGCTGGATTGCGCTATGGGTTCAAAGGAAGACTGCATCAGGGACCGTAATACCAAGGGGAGTTGCCACGATGGAGCCCTGGGAGCCCTGCTTGGTCGCAGGCGGTGTGCTCCTTTAATGAACTGAGACACTAGAGGATGTCTACCCACTGTAACATCTCCCACTGTCTCATGAAAGAAAGAGATTGCGGCAGTGTATACCTTAATGGTGCTAGGCGCCCTGTTAGAGTCCAAAAGTGACTGAAGGA
>CM028869.1:3691207-3713851 GCA_016801935.1 Platichthys stellatus
GCAGCATGAGATAAACAACACTTACCCAAAGCTGTGAACAAGAGTAGTTAGTACCAGGTGCAGCCAATTAAGCTGCCTGGAACAAAGAGCAGAGCTTAACACATGCAGTGTAACCCTCTGCCTCGCTATTAGAGAAGGGGAAAACCACAAACAATCCTCAGGGGCACAAGGCACCTGCACAAAAGTGTCGGATTGATAAAAGTGGAGTCCCAAAATATATCACTTAACTGTCGGTCTCGGATGAGGCGAGTGAAGAAATGAGGAGGCGGCCGCGCTCACCGGGGAGCTTTATGGGTGGTGAGCCCAGCCCCCTTAAGGTCACTCACGTGACATTGTTGATATTTGGTCTCGAGGATAGGGAGATGAGGACATCATTCGTGTTAAGACCGTGGTGACGGTCTGAGGGAGGTCGAAATAGATCCAGTGACAGGGGCGGCTCCTGGTACAGGCGACATAGGAGACTGATATCTCTTGACGTTACACATGCAATGAAAAACAATACATTAACGTCACACCATCATCCTCTAACCCCTGGGACGCACCGGAGGTAGAAGCGCTGCGAAAAGCGGTCCGCCTCCTTTACCCCTGAACCAGCGCGGAGAAATAATGATGATGAAATGTAATATAAAAAATTGTAATATAAAAAAATTGTATTAAATGAAATATATATATTTTTTAATTAAATTAAATGGGGCAGAAGCCTACTCGACACATTCTGCGCAGAAGCCCATTGCGCAGGAATTGCGCGCGCATTTTTTTTTGTTTTTTGTTTTTTTGATTACATTTTTTCCCTGTTATTATATTTAATTAATTTAAATTAACATAGTGTAAGATATTTTGCAATTAATAGAAGTCCTGCCAATATTAAGAGTTTAACATATTGCCAGCTTGAAAATGGGAAGGAGTAGGATTCGAACCCAGGTTGCTCTTTCTGTAGACCGAACACTATACCGACTAGGCCACTTCAGCTGAACAGCTGAACACTTCAGAGAAAATATTTTCTACTTTACTACATATATTTGACAGCCTTACTTAAAAGTTACTTTTATATTTTGGCTTTTAGATACTGGATGGAACCTATTGTTAGAGAATAGCCCAGTGGGGGGGGGGGGCGATATTTTTTGAGAGAAAATTCCAGATTCATTCACTATACGGCTCAACAGATCTCTGATCCTTGGGGCTTCCTTCTACCTAGTTCTAGTTGTGTGGTTCGGAGCCGGGACACTGGCCAGAGAAGAAAACACTTGGAATACGTTGCTTGTTTGGTCTGCATATGTGTGCCATGAGTGATGGGTAACGTAGTGCGAAGTCGAGTTAGTTGGTTTCGGTTAGGCTAAATCGCGGACATTTTACGGGCACTGAGCAACGACATGGTGAAAGCATTCTATTTAGACAGCGTCTCTCCTGAGGAGAAAGTATTGAAATGTCCCGAAGGTCAGTGAACAGGTAGGGGTGGGGAACGTAAAAGTTCTAGGCCAATGGCTGTAGGGTTTTGTGGGATGCCAGGCTCTCATTGGCTGATGAGTTGGCGTATCAAGGGTGAATGAGGAAGGGGAGTGAAGAATACAGTGATGGGGGCTGATAGGAGTGTCAGAGTTACGAACAAGAAGTGTGTCGTGTTCGCTGGACTTTAATAAAGTTACACATAAAGAGAGGTTTCCTGTTTTCTATACGTGAGGACGCTACAATATGAACGTGTTCATAAATCACTGCAGCGAGGTGAGAAATGAGACTGGAGGCAAACAATAACAAGATTGTCTGCTGTTATGTGTGGCTTCTGAGTACTGAGTTGCTGAGTGACTTCTTCAATATAATTTATCCTAATGTTAAAATCGCAGACCAGATACATCTGTTTTGTTAAGAACCTAAAATAATCTGACCATAATAATCACTTTCATACTGTGACATAGAGAAGACAAAAGCCCTAAAACAATAACAGGTTTGACTTCAGGAGCAATGAAACTGAGAAATGGGATTCATAAAGTCCTTCCCATCGCAAGATGGTTTCCAATAAAACCTGAACTTTTACTTTGTTAGTAGAAGAGTGTTTCATCAATTTGTGATGAAACTGTGTGTGTGTGTGTGTGTGTGTGTGTGTGTGTGTGTGTGTGTGTGTGTGTGTGTGTGTGTGTGTGTGTGTGTGTGTGTGTGTGTGTGTGTGTGTGTGTGTGTGTGTGTATTTTAGGCTCCATTTTGGTCCCACACCATCATTGTAAGGACATGTTGCACAGTTCTGTTGGATGGTTAAGACATGGTGTTATGGCTCAGGTTATATGTTTATTTTAGGGTAACAGTTCCGGAGTTACCCATGATGTGGGGACCTGCATATGTTCACACAGTAGCATTATGTGTGTGTATAGACTGTTTTGTGTTACCTCTTTGGGACCTCTTACAGCATGAACACTGATCTTTGCATGGCCAGTAGACCAAATGAGGACCAAAGCTCGGTCCTATTGAGGTTAATTTCAGCTGAACCTCTTAGGTTATGGTTAAGGTTGGGGATAAGGTTTTGGTTAGAGTGGCCAAAATTAATTAAGTCAATGCAAAGTCAAAATAAGCACAGCTGTGCAAAGGTTAAGTCTCCAGGATATAAATGTAACACTGAAACATCCTCTGAAGTCATGGAGACACGTGTGTGGATGTGTGTGTGTGTCAAGTGAACAGAACGCTGAATCACTGTTGAAATACTGTCTCCTCTGTTCAAAGTTTAATGTTAGCTTCGTCCCCGGTGACTTTCTTCCGCAGCTTCTGAGATAACATCCGGGCCACATCCACAACTGGGAGAACATGAATGTGCGCTGGAAGCACTGAAGGAGCGATCCCGGGATCCCCAAGTGGATGTGTGCAGGCAGATGAATGATCATGAAGGGGAAATGAGTTGTTCCCTGTCGTGGAACAGGAAGATGCCAGTAAATGATTGATTTTGATCAAATTTGTTGAAAAGGGAGAACTTGGATGATCATCCAGGGAAAGACGGAGCTGCAAATACTTTCTTTATTTGTTTTTCACCCTTTGTCGTTAAATTGAACGTCATTCTTACACCTTGACACCTGCGTTTAAATCCCTTTGCTCAATTTGGACAAGACTATATTCCATATTATACATTGTTTTAAAAGTAATACTAAATTAATAATAAAGTTCGAACTCTATTTCCTATATTTACAAAATGATCAGTGTTAAGGTCATTGAGGAGGTCATCCTGTCCATGAATAGTATCACTTTTGAAACCCTATATATACATATATATATTTGCTCTTCGACACCTATCAGCTCTTCAACATCTATGAGCACCAACTCCAACATGATCCATTTAGTAACACCCACTGTTCTGAAATAAACAGCGACGCCAAAAAACTAAGAGTACCCGGCCCACTGCGTTGCCTCAATGCAGAAGCATGAATTTGTCTTACCTGAATCTAAATCTAAAACTAACCTAGTACACACACACACACACACAAACACGCTGGTTCATTGATGATATCATGTCTCCTGCAGTCATGTTTCAGTCACATGATCACTCTGTAATAGTTTGGCTGGCCTACTTCTGGCCTGATTGAAACCTAATGAAATAATTCAATGTCCAGTGGGCGTATTTGTAAGAGTGTATGCGTGGATAAGTCTAAATTCTGTAATAGTGTGTTGCATGTGTTTGTGTGTTATTTGTTCTGTCACTATAAGCCTAGAAGTGGATTCTGGGCAGAACACAACACACCCATGACAGGATTAGCTCAGCTTGAAGTGAACAACCTCAGAATAATTGAAATATATATATTCTAATTTAATCTTCTTCTCTCTATCAGCCCTCCTCCTCCTCCTCTATCATCCTCCTGTGCTCTGCATGCAACTCTTGTCTAAAATGTTCTCTCTCTCCCTCCCCTCCCCTCCCCTCCTGTGCCCTGCTTCCCTGCATGTAATTTTAGTTTTTAAAATGTTTTCTCTGTCTCCTCTTCCCCGTAGAGAGCAGGAGCACATAAGTAAAGAAGCTCTTATCCTCACGTCGACAACTAGATAAGAATAGGAATTACAGAGGCATTCACTGGAGGGGGAGATGTTGTGGTGATGGTGGTGGGGGGGGGTTTGGAAAGAAAGGGATTGAGTGATCCAGACAGAGAGGAGGAGGGGGGTGAGGGAAGGTGAGATAGATAAAGGAGGAGAGGAGAGAGGGGAGAATGACAGAGGAGAAAACACAGAGCTGCACACAAAGAACAGGACACGCAAGCTGTGCAAGGCTGCTTTGGGCTCACTTGTGAATTTACTGAATTTGTAAGTAGGCTTTTTTTGTTTTTTTTCCCCCTTGCAGCAGTTTACAGAAGCGCAACTGATAACAGGGAACTTCTTAAACGGTTCATCCGAGGACTGGGCCAATACTGATGAAACTTTCCCCATGTGCAATAACAAGATAGAAAATACACAGAAATAAAACAAGGCCAATCATCCCAAGGTCCCCTTAACCATTAACGATATATAAAGGGCTATTGCAATAACTTTAACATCATGATATTGTGTTCCGAAGGGGAGAAATTGTAAATTAGTTTAATTCATTCATACATTTATTGACCCCAAAGAGAATTTTGCTTTTGGAAGAGAAGAAGGGATTTGGTCTGACTTGAGATTCCACATCTGATAGCAGCTCCTTTCAAGAGCAGATATTAATTCTAGGAGCAGGGTTTGTTAAGCACGTGATTCTACTTGGTGGAAGTGTAAAGCAGATGGGTTACGGGTTCATGCAGATGTGACCAGAGGTCACTGTTTGCTCTGCCACTTCACCCTCTTACCACGTGTCCTTATGCTCTATGCTTCGTGTTTACTTCTGCTTTTCCGAACTGAACTTCTCTTAGGAAGGAATATGCAACTGTGGAAAGTGTCAGATAAATTGTAGAATCATCCAGTTTATACTCCCAAAAAAGAATCCACTGAGAATGTGCACTTGCCTGTGTTTAATTTTCTAACACAGTGCAGTGAAGGATGATGTAAAAGTTGCACTAGGTTCCATGTTACACTTTCATCCTTATGAACAACACCTCTAACCAATATATTGTTACTTGAAATTAATGAAGGAGTTTTGGGCCAAGAGTTCAATCGTTGTGAGAACTGTTGGGTTTCTCAAGTCTCAACCGTACTAATGAAATTGAAATTAGAGTTATATCTCACTGAATTCACCACACAGCACACACTTTTAGATATTTATTCTTGTATATATTTCTGGTCTTTCCTTTCAAATGTACAAATGAAAACTATAAAATTAGGCAGTTTTCACTCATAAACTCCGGGAAATGTCCCCAAATTTGGGCCGGGCATTTTCCAGAATTTGTTTTTAGCATATAAAGAATGCAGCAGGATCTTTTCAAGGCCAGATGTGTTCATAATGAGAAAATATTTTTAAAATACAGGCAAGGGGGGGGGGGGGGGGGGGGGGGGGCTGTGCAGAGCCTGCAGAACGCAAGGCATGATTGAATTCTGATGTAGAAATCACATCACAGCAAATCAACTCGGGCGTCTGCCTTTATCGCGAAAGCTCTCGAAATCTAAAATGACATCTTCCTCTGTGTTTTCTATGTGTAATGGCACTTCTTTGTCATAGCAAGATTTGGTTCCATCTTCGTTGACATGTGACATCCCAGGTCTGGCAAACAGGAGTGGATTCGCCCTATTGTCATCATTTCACACAGTTAGTGGGTGGGATAACGTTTTGTTATTAGCTATTTGTATTCTCCCAGTTTCTAGTTCATATCTTGTTGGATATGTCGATTCACTCGCTGAGACATAACTAGAGGGCAGGCATGACAAGTTTCAGAAAGTGCCCAGAGCAACTGACTTGGATTTTTATGTTGTCTCATACACCCCCTCTGGAAAATGTCAGGAACGTCCGTGTTTGTCTGAGAGCAGCTTTAGTAGCTTGAGTGGAATATTGAGCCTATTGGAGTGTAATATAGTGAGCTAAATGTGTTTTACTGTAGTGTGACCTCAGTGAGGATCAAACCACAAACCCTGACATTAATATCTCCATGCATTGTGTCTTTTATCACATACACAAACACACATGCACACACACAATCTGTGAATGTGTGCTGTTCATAGATTCAGTATGCCAGCAGATGTGTAGATAAGACTCATTGTACAAGGCTGTATACTCCAGTAGCTTGGAGATCCTGAGTAGATAACTGACAACATAATTCCAAGGGCTACCCGAGGCGATCTGCTGTTTTACATCTGGATAAGACAATCCCAGGTCACAGGCCTGGTAACCGATGCAGCACTCAACAGATTAAATCTATCATGACCCCCCGGGCAGCCTGCATTTAAGATAAGGCCATATGTCACTGTCTGTGGGTAACGGTGACCTGAACTGAGGTGATCTGGTGTCTGCTGCACGGTTGACTTTTAAGGAGCCTTTATAGATGTAGTTGTAACAGAGAGAGAGGAAATTGATGTTATTGCCTGTTCTCTGTCCTTGCAGTCCCTTCTAACTTCATACAGAAACACATATAGCTGCTGCTGTAGTAAACTTTGAGAATGTGTGTGTGTGTGTGTGTGTGTGTGTGTGTGTGTGTGTGTGTGTGTGTGTGTGTGTGTGTGTGTGTGTGTGTGTGTGTGTGTGTGTGTGTGTGTGTGTGTGTGTGTGTGATCGGGTACGACTCCTGCTAGCTTTGGTGTTATTCTCCACTGCAATAAAAATAGTGTTCTAGATATTGTATCAGGTTTGTTATTCTCGCTCTTCATTTTTCTCCAATGTCCTGCCGCTGATATTGATGTTGCTGATGCAACAATAATAGAGGACAATATTAGAGGCAATATCAACACTTCAAAAAGACGAATCTCTACGTAGAATCTCCAAGCACCCCGGACTCCACAACAACTGAACTATGAAATGGATTGTGCGAATAAAAAATAGGTTCCCCCTCAATAAGGCCACAATATTTTGTATCCATAAAGCATTTCAGCTTCTGGTGTGAGCAGTAGACCACACACTCACCATCTCACATATTAATGCTTCATTTCTATATAGTCTGTGTTTTTATGCAATTTCAAGAGTGTTTTTAGTGCAGATGGCTCCAAACTGTGGGAATCAAACCTGTGATTAAAGATGTCTTGTTGTTACCACTCAGCTTCAGAGCTGTGTGTTTACTTTGCTCTATCTTTAATACCAGAAGACATAATTTCACCTCCCAGAGTAAAATGCTCTACCTATAGTAAAATGCTGTTGGAAAAAATATGTACAGTAGGTGGCGGTATGCACCTAAAAGTTCTTAATGACCTGTGTGTACACCGAGAAACTTGAAAATGTTGACTATACTACAAGCTTGCCAGCAGTGAACAGGACCGTTCTCTCTGCCATAACTTATCCAAATGGTGAATTATTTACCTGAAGTCGATGTCGGTGAAGCTGACGATGCTTCACGTAAGCTTATGTCACCGGCGGTAGGTTCAGTTTCCCCTGCGCTGCCTGCAGGAGTGCTGCCAACCATCCAAGAACTGTAGCAGAACTCGCTATGCAGAGCTTAAATAAATAAATCACTTGAGTTGGTCAATTTAAAATGAATCTGTGCTCAGTTGTACCTATGTAATTTGGTTCTGTACCGAACCCATGTGTGTATTCATGTGGATCCTGCATTTGGTAATGGTATGTGAGGTAATAATGTACTCCTTCTCTCAAAGCCGTTTCTATAACCTGGGTTAATTGTATTTGCTGCCCTTTTAGTTCCTGTTTGTGAATAAATGAAATGGACATAATGAAGTGATTTGATGGCTCAAGGAAATTAGACATCCTGCACGCACACACACGTTCACACACATTCAGAGCCACACACAGCCAGGAATGCACCTGAATATGCAGACATCAAACCCTGTGCACACATCACAGGTCAGTTAGTCTAATTATGTTTGCATGTCTGCATGAAATTATTACCAGGGCTCCAGGTGCTGTGCTGTGTGCATAGAGGTGCTGCTTGTCAAGCTGTCCATTAATTTTTAATGACCGACTGAGGCTATAAAGCTTTTCACAACTACAATTTCACACATACAATTTATGTTACAACATATATTATGAGATACATCATAGTGAATATTTAGGGCCAATAAAATTATTTTCTATCTCAATATTAGGGTTTATGACTATGCTAAATAGGGCGTTTGGGGGAATACACGTATTGAAATATAATTCCTTATAAAATCTTCTTTGGGAGATTAGGGAATGAAAATATATTTTTTATATCTACTTTTAATTCATGCACATGTCAGTTTATCACCTTCCTTAATGAGGTTATGTTTTCATCTGTGTTTGTTTGTCAGTGAGCAGCATCCTTCTACCAATAAACTTGGTAGAAGGATGAAGTATTTATCAGGGAATAACCAATTAAACTGTGGTGCAGATCAGGATCAGATCGAAAAATGTGCACCCTTTCTTAATTCATTGAATTTGATGACTGACATTTAATGTTATAATGAAATTCACTATTCAAGTTTGCAGGGAACATCATTAACATCATGGTGTCATGACACAATATGTCATGAAAGTATATAATGAAACAAAAAGTGGGAGAGATAACTGATTACACAACAGTAGTTAGTGAACTCATGTCGAGCCTTCTTCAGGTAACTCAGTGAGGACTGAACCACATCACTGTCCTGTTCCTCGCAAAACACATGAAGCTGATGTTGAATGGTGCAATTTCAGAGTCAAGAATAACTAGAAGAATGAGTCACTTTAACTGATACATGACATCATGCAGAATTGAATTGTGCATCTACGTGCACTGTGTAAGTTCACTTGCGTGTTCTGTGTGTTCCGTGCAAACATATTATAACCATTCCTTATGTTTACATGACTATCTGTTGTGTGCTGAGATGATGTTGCTGTGCCCTCCAGTAATCACAGTATCACACTCTGAACCCTTGTGATTATTTGAGCTTCAGTAATGACAATCATTGAAGCCAGCAGAAGGAGGAGGTAATTTATTTACATACAGTGAGACTAGATGTAATCAAATGTGTTGTCTTATGACATAATGGTTCATGTGTACATACGATGTGGGCCTGTTTGTTTGTGAGTGGGTCTCGCTGTGTGTGTTCGTTCTTAAACGGCCCATAAAAGCAAATCTTCCATAAAGTTCATGCATGTCACCGATATGGAATCTATATAAAGCTCCTGGAGGTTTGAATTATAAATAACTAAAGTGAGGCTATAGTGTACTGAGAAGGGAAACGTGTGCAAGTTGAATTAATTGCCCATTTATCAACCTGTGTGTTTTCACACAACATCCTGGAGGCCTCGGCCGCCGCTCCCTGACTGACATAGTTTTTTAATTCAAGATGTCCACACAGTGAGGGTGTTTGCACAAGAAAACGTTGGTGGGAATATTTGGGGATTTTAGAAAGATGAGCTCCGGACAAAGAGAAGTAAGAAAATTCTAGAGAGAGGGCAGACTTTACAAATTTATATACTGTATGAATTAGTCATAATGTATTAATAAGCTTCAGCTTCACTGGAGTGGAAAAATGTGAGTTACTGCTGAATGTCAGGTATAATTTAGATATCAAAGGTGGATTACTTAATCATACTTTATACTGAGGTAAAACTGTGCTGAGGCTTTACTCCAAGTCTATTTATTTTCACTTTACTTTCAGTTTATTTTCTTTTAAACTGCTTGTATTTTACCTCTTAAAATTGTCTTAAAGTTCAAATGCATTTATTTTGTCTTATGTAAAGCTCTGGAATTGAACCTGTGTTTGAAAATGCAAAACAAATAAAACTGTCTCACCCTGAATTTGTTGATATTTTGAGTTTAATATCTGTTTTCAGAAGTGAACTCTGCAGAATACCCAAACACAATGAAGAAGGCAGCTGGATTCTCTGGTCAGACGTGTTCACAGCAACAGAGACATATCTGGAGTGTTCAAACAAGGTACCTACATTTTAATTCTGCTTCGGAATTCACGTGTTCTTGTTGATAGCACATCTGCTCGTATCAGCAAAAGCTCTCGAATCTTGTTGTCCTAAGTCGGTAGCTTCCATGGTGTCTCCTTCGTGTTTGGCACCTCGTTTTCCTCCAGACATAATTGTGGGAGTTTGAAATGTCATCAACACACACACATACAAGCGCAGCTTAAAGAAGTGATCTATGTGTGTCATTGGGTGAATGCGACTCATAAGCATAACCCTGACCCTAACCTTATATAAAAATATTCCATTTCTCATTCATCGGTCATATCCATGTATTGAATTGAGAAGTTTCTTCTTGCCCTTTTTCAGCGAAGGAAATCTTTAGGGCAGCGAAATTTGGGATAAATTGTCAAAGTAAAGACTCAAACATCTTACAACTCGGTTAATTTAGCCTAATTTAGCATTTAGCACGTTTGTGTCTTCTTGTAGTCTGTAGATGAAAAATATCATGTGAAAATCTTGGCTCTGTATGTAGCGCCTTTAACCCTGATGGAAGAAAGCAATCCACATTCCCCTAGGTTCAGAAAGCTGGACTCTGACTGGAAGTTGAACAGTGATCATTTATTGCATCTCAAGCAATTATTATCATGCAGTGCATGGAATTAGGAACAAACAAAAATAGAGCTCTTTCAATAAAATAAAAAAATGAAATAACAAAATAAAGTTCAAAGAAAAGTGTCCTTTCTTCTATATCAGAAGATGGGGTTTCAACCCTGTGTTCGTTCTACTACCCGGGTAGGTTTTATGGTGAACGTTCTTATCTGTATGAATGGAAAGTGAGTAGATGTGTTTGTCTTCGGAGTGGATCCCGATCTCCGGCCGCTGTCAATCGCCTGGCTCGCCACTGAACCACCAAAGGTTCAGAATACTGATCAATCCCTGATCTAGCAAAAAAAACAATCGGAGTCCAACAGAGGCTTACACGGCTGAAGCAGCTCCGCTCTCTCTCTCTCACAACACACAAAGCTCTCTCCCAGGTTCGTCAGCTCACTCAACGAGTGGCTCTCACAGTCAACTTCTCGGGTGAGTCTCAGGACGAGCACGCGCTCTGTGGTCGTGACCATGAATGCAGGGCTAACGCGTCACATTGTGGTGGGGCTCGGTAAACTCCCTCTAAATGACATATATGGGTCTGGTATCCATGTGGGTTACATGTATATTTAGTCAGTGTTTACAGCTGTCACCTGGAAGATGAAGGACAAATAGGGGGAGGGAGAAGAGACTGCAGAGGTCTCGGCCTGCTTCCTGTCTCCCTGCTGTCCACCTCCCGTCCGTCCATCACAGTGGAGCTGGGACTGGGTTTGACACATGGCCACCGTGTAGACCTGGGGTCACATTTACAAATACTTTTGCACTTTGTCTCCAACCCTTAGTGCGCCTGGAAGCATACGTGTTATATACCAAAGAGGGTGATCTGCCTGGAACACTTTACTTGTCGTCTGTGTGTGATCTTTAATGTTATGGGTGAATGGCCTGTTTTTTTAAGAACAAATAAAAGGACAATTGAATCAATGATGGGCAGTGATATTTAAAAACCTAAATAAGTGGTTCAGTGAACTACAAATACAATGTGCTGCTGCAGTCATATTAACTCAAACTAGTCAAACTAACTCTTACCAGTTTAAGGCTACAACACCACCCAGCTACCTTGAAACAGGAGGGAAACATCTGTATCAGCTGCACCCGACCGGCCTCCACCCTTTACCTCCTCCGGTGCAAGCATCTGCCAGAGCAGCTGCGCCGTCTTGCATGCTCCTCCTGCTGCTGTGATGGTCCTCCATCAGTTGTGGTGAACTGGATTAATTAATTCCCTCGGAGACTTGTTAATGAATCCCACTGCCTCCATTTTAGGAGAAATAACCATCCAAATAACTGTTCACATCTGGACCAATTAGACATTATTCATTTCTACTGGAGCTTTCCACCATGTCGCATGGGCTTGATCAGCAGACAGTTCGTTAATCATGCAACAAGAGATGTTCGAACTTACTGAGCTCATTCATACATTGTCGTCCACCCTTGCTTCAAAGCCAGGAGCTGGAGCTGTTCATTTGAATTTACTGACTTGAATGAAGGTCAAAATGACATATTTTCTGTTTAGGAGTTTATCAGCTGAAGAAATTATTCATCTTATAGTCACTTTAAAGGTACAGTCTGACTTTTAAAGTCAAATCATTTTGTCACTCTTTAAAATCTCTAATTGTCTTTTTGCTGCCTCTGATCTCACTGATGAGTTCAATCATGTGCTGTTTTGCTTGTTTTTGTTTTCATTGTACTCTTTTCTCATCTGTTGCACTTTTGTACTTCTATCTAAATGTTGTATGACTTTCAAAATGCATGTAATTGTTTCCCAGTGTTTGTCGTCAATTCTCTTTTTATAACACTATGCAAATTAAGTTTATCATTGTTATTATAAACTACACTGACTCTCTTTCCTAGAAGCATATGAGAAGATGGATGCCAGTTTGTACAGTAAATTTGAATATACCACAATCAGGTACTTTGCAGTTTTGTCTTTCATTCTCCCAGATATCTGCAAATACTTGACAATCTAAAGCTTATATTTATCCCAAAATTTTAACTCATCACAAGACAAGGACATCATAAAGAAGTCAGAAAATGACATCATATATAGGCCTGGTCAAAAAATTCATTTTTCAATATATCTCTTCATCTTATAAGCCTTTTATTGATTTTCACCGAATAATGGAACTCAAGACAGAGCTCAGAGGCAGACTGTGTTTGATTGAAAGTGATTTATTACAACTCAGTACGGAGTGAAGGTAGATGTGGCGAATCAGGCTGGTGGAGAGCAAAGCAGGCAGTTGGACTGGTTTTCTTAATCTTTGCTGGTTGAACGAAGTGGCGGGGACAATGCAGGCTGGGGAGGTGATGAGGAGTGGACCTGAAACACAGGAGGATCAAAAAACACAGCAAGACAAGGCAGAAAACTATGGAAGCTGGCCGAGAAGTAGCACCGCTGAGGTAAACTGAACAAACTGGAAGACTGGAATGTTGAGCCGGGGTATAAATTCTGCGGGGGCTTGGTTGTGGATGGGTGGCAGGTGTGCAGCTGAAGGGTTACAGGTGCTTTGATCGTCATCCAGGGAGGTCTCAGCAACACAAGGGAGGGGGTAACACAGTGGAAAAACTAGGGTGAAGGGAGAGCTGTAGCCCAGACTACAACACCGATAGATACAATAAAAGCTTATATAAAAAAAAAAAGGAATGGCATAATTGTAACACTATGTCGTCAGTAAATGGCATCATCTACTGTAGTAAAGCATTTACTTTTACAACCAATAACATCAGAGTCACCATCTACAGCTTTTTTAACCAGTCATCTATCAGCAGAAATGACACGATGATGACTTAAGTATGAAGTGGCAATATTATATTAGTATAGTGTATACTGCAGGGTATATATGAACCCTTAAATGACTGTTTCCAGTGTTTGTGCTCAGCTAAGCTAACTGGCTGCCAGTTGCATCCTCAGATTTTGCATTCAGGAACGAGCGTGGTATTGATCTTTTCATATAAATCTAAATAAATGGCTCATTGAGCTGTTCCAGTTAAGCTCCAGAGCTGAGTAACATGAATATGCCTATCATTGTGTAACTTTTTTGTCTTTGACTGACTATAACTATGAAACAAATAACAGCTTGTTTTATTATTAAAATAAAGTCTATTTCCGAGCCTGGGCTCAGAAGCTCTGTCATGGACTTGGACTATGGAGCTGAAGTGCTTTGACTAAGTGCTTCATCTGTCTCACTGTATCTAACACAGGTATACGTGTTTCCAAAAATAGAGCGATAGAATAAAGTGACACTGAGAGAAGCTCCCGAACCCTCATCTTCCTCAATCCCTCCACATTCACAAACCTCCGCAGCCACTGATGAAAACACTTATTTCCATCTACCTGCAATATGCAGAAATATTCATCCACACAGAATGTTGGTGAGTTTTTATGGTGAAGTGGTTCATTAATAAGTGTTCTGAGGTATAAGTCAGTCTGGTTGTCGGATTTACTGCTGAGGAGAGGGAGCATATTAAAACTACATAAGAAGGGAAAATGTGAAGGAAGACACTCATTTGAGATTCAGCTTGTCAGCCCTTAACGGTGCTCCTGCGTGCTCTCAAGATTTTACTGTCAAAATATTGAGTCTAAGCTCCAAACAGAATTACCACTTTCAGCCCAAAAATGTCAGTATCAGCCGTGAAAAACGACCATTGTCTCCAATGAGAAAGAAAGACAGAGCTAAGAAGAAACTAGAATAAACAGATTACATGCTGTATCAGGTTTTTCTCACAGCCCTCCAAAGCTAAAGTCTCTTTAAGTGGTGTAGTTAAAGATTTATTTAACATGTATTAATTTAGCGGCAAACGGCTGCTTTCTATGTGTTGTTGAGTTATGGAGTCCTGAGCAAAGAAGGAAATCAGATTCTGTGTATGTGTAAGTCGTGTTCTGAGCTTCTCTGTGCTTCGTGTTGGTGGCTGGTCCGACTGCACATTCATGTTGGTGCATAGGAGTCTCTTCCAGTGGAACTGCCCATATTCATTCAGCTCAGTTCAAGGTGGTTAACTAGAACTGCATTTTCAGAAGGTCCTTCCACTGATGATAGCTTTTTCTTTGGCTGAAAAGGTCTCAGACAAAGACAGAGATGACGCCAGAGTCACTACTGCTCAACCTTTCTGAGGTACTTGAATTATGAATAAGCTGATCAACGGAGAAGCCTCCGGCGGCAGAGGGCGGATCACCTAAGTGAGGTACAGCCAGATGTTGGGCACCTCTTCATCAATTTCAAAAGCTGATCTATGACGTCTTCCAGCACTTTAACTACCTGCTCTGCTTTTCAACATTTCACGCAGCAACAGAAAACTGTCAAAAATGATCTTAGAGAGCGTCTCAATTCACCTATGGCTTTGTTTGAGCAGTTCTGTGCTTCTTCCTCTTTTTTCAGCTTGATCTTGATCTTGATCTGGCTCCTTTCCACCATAACCCTTGGAGATTTCTCTCATTTCAGACTCATGCAGGAGAGCGATAGTGGAGTCAGTCTGGCTGCTGATTTAGTGCATCTCTTCCTCAGTGTTAGGGATGGATGCAACATCAACATTATCCTCAGGCAGCTTCTCCTCCTCCTGAGGTCTTCACATGAGGAGTAAGAGAGAGGTCAGTCTGGTTGCTGATTGGCTGCGTCTCCTCCTCAGTGTTCTGGGTGGATGAAGCATCAACAGTAACTTCCACCTGTGGCTGCTCTTCAGAGGAGGCAGCACCTGCGACCGGTTCATTTTGAGCAGGTTTGCACTTCTTCATCTTTTTGAGCTTGATCTTGAGAACTGTCAAAAATGATCTTAGAGAGCGTCTCCATCAACCTGTGGCTTGGTTTGAGTAAGTCTGTGCTTCTTCCTCTTTTTTAGCTTGATCTTGATCTGGCTCCTTACCACCATGACCCTGGGAGATTTCTCTCATTTCAGACTCCTGCAGGGGAGCGATAGTGGAGTCAGACTGTTCGCTGATTTGCTGCATCTCCTCCTCAGTATTCTTGGTAGATGCAACATCAACAGTGTCCTCAGGCAGCTTCTCCACTTCCTCCCCTGTGGCTGAGGTCTTCACATGAGGAGTGGGGTCAGTCTGGCTGCTAATTGGCTTCATCGCCTCCTCAGTGTTTTGGGTGGATGCAACATCAACAGTGTCCTCAGACAGCTTCTCCTCCTCCTCCTCTGTGACTGAGGTCTTCACATGAGGAGTGAGAGTGAAGTCAGTCTGGCTGCTGATTGGCTGCGTCTCCTCCTCAGTGTTCTGGGTGGATGAAACATCACCAGCCACCTGCAGCTGCTCTTCAGAGGAGGCAGCACCTGCGACCGGCTCAGTTTGAATAGGTCTGCGCTTCCTCTTCCTTTTGCGCTTGATCTTGCAAACGATTGGCTCCTTTCCACCATAACCCTGGAGGATTTCACTATTTTTCACCTCCTGCAGGAGATCGCCGACCATTTCAAACTGCAAGTTTCTCTGTAATTCTTTTGTCGAGGTCAGAGAAATTAAAAAACAAATTGCATCCTGAAAGCAAAGTAAACCAAATGAATTGGAAGCAGAGAGCTAAGTAATGACCAGGTGAACTCAGTGAACCAGGTAAACCAAGTGAGGGTTGGACATACAATCTTACAATTGCATCCTAGAATTCCTATATGTAGATTTGTGACTTTTATCTGAACCAACTGTATCCATGGCAACAATACACCGTAATAAAAAAAGCCCTCAAAGAGCCAATTAATTTAACTGAAAAATAATAATAATAATCCTTACAATTTCAATAGGGCCTCACTGTCGTCAGTGCCTGTCAGTGCTCGGGCCCTAATAACGGACAGAATCGGTGAGACAAGACAAATCAGACTGTAACACATTGGAATGACATGATATTATATATTAAGCAATAAAAACTGACAATACCTGCATACACACACATACTTATGGATGCTATCAAGCAAAAAATCTAAAGAAAACAGTCAAATAAATAAGCAAAATTTGAGAAAATAGAGCAGTCTGCTGAGAAGGATTTCTGTCAGTGTGAATATGTATATAATTTTCCCTGTAGAAATAAATGAATGTAGTGAGAAGAAGAGAAAATTATTCATGTCTAATGCATGATAACATTAGCCGTCTTGTTGTGATCGGTTTTATGAATTAGTTTGATAATACATCATGGCATCATTAGCTAATGAGCTATTGGTTGGATTTTTTTGGGGGGGGGCTTTGGTGTAGAGGGTAACTTGCAAAACCTAGCTGACAACTGGTCGGGATTGGCTGGGTTTGTGAAAGGTAGACAACAGGTTTTTCAAGATCCAGGTGATCCAGTGCGACATCTAGTGGCAGTGACTCTCATATATTACATTACATTACATTACATGTCATTTAGCTGATGCTTTTGTCCAAAGCGACTTACATTTTTAGAACACTCAGCATTTTATGAGGGGTTATTTTAGGGGTTCAGTATCTTGCCAAGGACACTTAGGCATGCAGATGGGAAAGAGTGGGATTCGAACCGGCAAACTTCTTGTTGCAGAACACCCGCTCTATTCCCTAGGCCACGCTCTCCCCATCATATATATATAAAACCTTTCAAGTATTATCAGTTGATGCAGGGATTTTTTTCATTGTTTGACCATGAGTGTGATTACACCAAAAGTAATTTGTAAGTTATTGCTCTGTCTGGCAGTAGGTCACAGCACATTTTGTATTTTTCTATTTCACCTCAAAATTGGACAATTGTATTGGTTCTTGGAGAAGGTGTATTTGCCCTGAGTTGAACCCCTGACACAAGCTGCTTCTCAGGCTGTGGACAAATCCCAAAATATTAATTGACGACTGTGTTTCATTCAGAGAAGTCATTTCCAGGGTCCTGGCAGGTTGTCCGCTCACTTACTGACCTGGCTTATATAGGGATACAGGGACACTAAGTACATAACAATATAACAAACCCTGACTCCAGTTCTGTTGGAGGTTTCTACTTCAGAGATCTTCCTCTCCACCCTGCTTATTCTAAGGTCTTGACCTAACTGTCTAAGACTACTTCAGATAATGTATGTTGTTATGATTTGTGGCTGTATAAACATAATTTACTTGAGTTGATCATTAGTTCCATTTGTGCTGTGAAAAGGCTCTGTGGTTCCATTTGTTCGTTGTACCTGTGTAATGCATCCAGTGTTGGGCAAGTTACTTTAAATTACACTTTTTGTTACATTCCCTCTGTGGCTCATCCCGCTCCATCGAACTCATCCAGAACCACACACCTGTAATGTACAATAAAAAAAGCTGTGACCAGGGCCATAGCAACAGGTTAAGAAAAGCAGGCGATTCCCCTGGACCACGACAAGAGAGGTGGACTCTGAGAATGGTTGATGACGTTAGATCACCCCCATGACAACTTCGTGAGAACGCCCTTAAAATCTTTGATCGACTATGTACAGGAGACTGCAACAAGCTTAATAACTTTTGAAGTTTGGTTGAGGATTATAAAGTCTTATTGTGTATGTGAACGTGTCTGATCATGATACATACATCAATTTACACATAAAAATATTTGTTTATTGTTCTATTTTAGTTTTTGAATTAGTGTACAAACCCCATAGCTACACATTGACTGTACAAAACCATACACTTTTGCACACTATTAAAAAAAAAAAAAACGTATAAAGAAGTATTATGACAGGGGGTATCTTAAATTACAATGTAACTACTTTACTTTCTATGTTATTTTATTTATTTACTCATGTATGCACAATATGCACGTTGTGGTATGATTTGTTTTGGAGTCATGTGAACCTTTTTTAGGGGGTGGGGGGGGACGCACAGTGGAAGTGTACAACATATTGTCTTAACAGTGTTTAGTCAGAATGGATGTGGATCAGACACAAATTTTTGCACGGCAGAACAAACTCAGACAAAGGCACATGAAAACATGAATTTGTACTAACACAGACACAGTCCAGCAGTCAAAAGTAACATGAGGCAGAAACCTGAACAAAAAACTAGCACAACATTTCAACAACACGCAACTAAGTACCTCAAAGGAACAGAAGGCTGGCCTCAGCCAGGGAAGGCCTGCAGCCCGGAACAGCTGCTGTCTTTGTCAGCCTCATGGCAGGACTTTGTGTCCCATTCATGCAACTCTGTGAGTCAGATACTGCTCTTCTCAAGACAAGGAAAAAAATCTGGAGGAACAAACAAGAACATTATCCCCAACAAACTGCTAGACGCGGGCCACACTCTCAGGTCGGGGGGGGGGGACATTGTGAGGAAATACTTGTGTAACTGTAACAATAACCTCACAACTATGATTGATAAAGCTTATAAGCAGCAAGGCACAGCCTGGGGAGAAGCACCACAGTGAGTCCTCGTTCAGGGAAGAAAAACATCCTTTTAACAGTGTCTTCCACAGCTCCCTCCTCTCTGACTGGTGAAAAACACCTGACGTGCAGCCTCTTTTCATCGATTACATTCAATCAAAGCAGCTCTAGTTACTCCTAAGTCACCTTTTTGTCGTCATGTTTCTAAACCCGATGATACTGCACCAACTCCAGTTTCTGTCTGATATTTATAGACACGGTCAAAGACCCAGGAGAGAGTGTTCGGTGAGATGATGTGCCGCTGTGTGGTCAGGGTATTGCGTATGTTGTATCATATTATGGGGGCTTGAATGCCTTACGGGGACAAAAAGCTAGTTCTTCTGATCAAATTTGTAATAGTTTAAAGTGAAAATATGTATGGGTCAGGTTAGATTTAACGTTACGTTAAAGGTTCAGGTTAGGTGATGAATGTAATAGAACGTAGACCCTTGTGTGTGTGTGTGTGTGTGTGTGTGTGTGTGTGTGTGTGTGTGTGTGTGTGTGTGTGTGTGTGTGTGTGTGTGTGTGTGTGTGTGTGTGTGTGTGCGCACGCATGCAAAATATTTTTTCTGTAGTAATGAGGGTGAATTTCATTGTGGTGACATTTTGACGGACAGTTTGGGTTGCCCTCACAAATTGAAAGGCCTGTTAGAGGGTTAAGACTTTTATGGTTAGGGTTAGAATTTGGCTTAGGTCAGGGTTAAGCATTTAGTTTTGTTGTTTGGGGTAAGGGGCTTGGTAGTACATAATCTCTAAGACTAAGATATAAGTACAAACGTGCATGTGCGTTTGTGCAGTCCTATATCTGTAAATTGAGCACTTAAGTATATATTTTCATATATTTTTTAGACTGGAATTTTTTTGCATTTAATTAAAACTGAAAAGGAATGATCATGCTGCTCACCAGTTTATTGCTAATTTTAAACTGGTTGTTTATTGTCTTTTCTTCTAATTCTAATATTAAAAAATATTTATTGCTCGTTTTTTTCCTGATGGCTACGATCTGTGTCACAGAATGATTTCAGGTTATTGGGAGCACACAAGATGGAACGTATCTGATGTCAGTCTAACGATGCAGCAAATCCAAGCCATCATTGAGCTAGAGGCGGGGTACACTCTGGACAGGTCGCTGGGTCTTTGAACTGTGTAAGGAACCCAGAGAAAGAACATGCAAACTCACAAACACCCAGATTAGAGGTGTGGTACTTGGGTCTGGTTTCATATTGACAGAAGCTGCTTGTTATGTCAGACGATGGCAAACTTAGAGTGGGGGACACGCTCATCTGATGTGTGTGTATGTGTGTGCATGCGTGCATGCGTGCGTGTGTTTTACGGGGGTGGGCAAAAATGTGAAATCATTCATTCCTGCCATTGAGGGAAGGTAAGCTCAGCCAGAGGGAAGAGAAAGAGCGAGATAGACACGTGCACTATTGGTTTTGTGTAGATCAACAGTGCCCCCTCTGTCCAATATAGGGAACTGTATCCTCAGTGTCAAAACACTACTGCACATCTTACTATTTCTAGATGCTATCAAGATCCTCTCTGGTTGATATTCTTTCTGCCTGCTAATTAAGATGTCATTATCTGGGTATTAACAGCACTCATTACAAGACACTAAGAGTGAAGAGCAAGCTCAAAAGCACACACACACACACACAGATCATCAGTCAGTCTGTCCTCAGAGGGGAGTTTGATATTGCATGTGAACCCCAACAGCAGCAACCAAGACACAGTCACAGTAGTTAAATGTCATTAGCCAGTCCTCCTCAAACAGTTCTACAACAGACTGTCACTTTTTGTGCTGGATATCGTGTGCAGAGATACTAAACATAGTCTGTGGTGCAGAGTGAAGTTTAAAATACCTGGTTTATCTGCAATGAAGATTTTTTTAGTCAATGTTTTTCATAAAAATTATTCAAACTTAATTTCTGTTCACATATGGTTTATATATAAGTTTGAATGATTTACTTAACTGCGGTTATTTTTTCATTAATTGCATGTTGACTATTTAAGAGGTCTGTTTAGAAAGCCATACGATCTTCAGACCCAAGTTCTCAAATTAATAAAATAAAAGCTCTTTAATTTAGCTCAATATAGAGCATGAAGAATCACTTCACCAGGAAGTGAATCTATTAATGTTGAAGTGGTGGAGATCAGCAGTGGCGAGACTCAAATTAAATCATCAAAATAAAACTGGTGAGAATTTAGACCCACTGTTACTGACCAATGCTGTAGTTTATAGATGCTTTAAGTCATGTGATGAACTCTGCAGTTCCCCCATATTTTCTCCGGAGGAGGTGCATGTGTGAACGCAAATGTAGTGGAGTGAGACGTTCCGCAGTTTCTGCAGACTTTCTCCTCCTGACCTCCTAGTATAAATCCAATAGAACTACAGAAGTCGATTAGGAACACAGCAGGGGATGGTTGACCACAAGCGTGTGGGGGGGTTGATCAGTCTTGTAACGTGTCAAAGGCAAAAAAACTAAACTTAGAATACACAGACGAATGTGTCATGAGATTTTGTGGCGATAAGACCTGACACCAATCTGGTGTCTGTGTGTTGTCAAGAAAATCTTGTGATCTCCACAGAACGTGACTTCCTGCCTCTGCCTGCTGCACCCAGCTGCTCCACCTAGAAACATCATTTCTATCAGACAGGGCTGACAGAGGAAGAATACAGTGGTGTTATACCGACACTAAACCTGTCAAGGACGGGGTTACTGTCAACACTGGAACAATCAAAACTGGTTACTACACATTTCATCATTAGGTTTAGCACATCACATTTACAGTCACAGTTAAAGTAATGCATGTTAACTTATATGAACAAAGGAGAAATGAAATGGCCGTGAGTCATTTGGAAACTGTCTTTCAGAGGAATGGCACCATCAAATATTCTCAATAAATATGGTCGCTCCTTTGATGTATTTAAATTTAATAGAACATTGACCTCTTTGTGTGTGCGTGCGTGTGTGCGTGCGTGTGTGCGTACGTGCGTGCGAGCATGTGTGTGGGTGCGTATGTGTTTGTTCCTTAAGCTACGCCTGTGAATAACACTAAAACAAATTTAGCTTATTAGGCAGTTAATCCACGAGTGACAGCTCATACTGAAGTGTTTGTAACTTCTCAGTGACACTCACACACATTGAAGGCACTGAACTAGGCCCATTATATTTACTTTACTCAGTTTTAGGGTTTGGGGATTAGGATGAATTTAGTATATGGGTTTAGAGTTCGGGTAATTAATTGAGTCCAAAAACAAGATCAGAAATACAGTGTATCTGTGTGTTTGGGTGTGTTTACTCGTCTCATCCCTATGTGACACTGGATCATTGTTATAGGTGAAAAATCCAAGGCAAACTCTGACAGTAGCTGAAAAAGAGCTGGTGGTATGCCTCAGAGCAATTTAGTGACATAGCCATACACAGGCGAGTTAAATGGTAAATTGACCCTTTTTATATAGAGCTTTTGGATTGACTACTCAAAGTCACTTTCCCTCAGCACTTCTCTACGCAGACCTCTTTCCATTTAACACTAATCATAGATTTAAAAAAAACAACTTAAACTGTGCTATAGCCAAGAAGTGGTGAGAGGTAATTTTAACTAAATGCTGATATTTAGTCATGCAATCACTGTTCAACATAAGATTGAGTGTACAACTGATTGAAAGTTATGGGCCATACATGGGTGCAAGTGTGTGTGTGTGTGCGTTTGCCTGTGTGCGTTTGGATGTGTGTGCTTTTGCGTGTGCATGTAGGCAGTGCCTGTTGTGACCTTGAGTGAGAAAGCGGGAGTTAGAGATAAAGGAGGAAAGGAGCGGG